>JAVTVY010004056.1:0-39263 GCA_036873755.1 Hanleya hanleyi | reverse complement strand
TGTACATGCAAAAATAATGTAAACACACCCACAGTGGCGCCCCCAGCTGGGGTCTGTGTGTTTGATGATGGGGAATAATAAAAGAATGAATACCACAGCAGGGTTGACTTTGTCTGTGAGGTGGATAAAAAGGGCAGAGTTGTGGGTTCTAGCATTAGTTGTACAGGATGTCTGCGCGAGTACGGAAGCACGCTCCCACGCTCCGTGTATTGAAGACGGCCCCACCCGAGTTGGTCCGAACCATTGTACGCGGTGCGGACCCTGACCTTGTACGCTGTCTGTGCGAGATCGGGTACAACCTGTTAAAAGGCAACGTACCACTGACTCCGGCTCAGAAGACCAAGTTGGCCAAGCATAAGACAGGTCTCCGAACCCTAGTCCACAAGCGGGTCCCTCAAACACAAAAGAAAAAGGTGTTACAGAAAGGCGGCTTTCTCGGGGCCATCTTAGCACCGTTGGCCGCTTCCGTGTTGGGTCCAGTATTGGGTGGACTCTTCGGCCGACAATGAACCACACGAAAAAAATGGTCCTCGTCGAACCACGGTTTCTGCAAAACCTCCAATCACCCTACCCTGTCCCACCTACGGTGAAGACCATAAACAGCCTCGATGGAGAGATGCAACAGATCTTACAGAGACCGGGGTTAAGCGACAGTGAGAAAGTACAACGGTACAATGAGACGCTTCAACGGTACATGACGTTCATGGACCAATACAAAACCCTGTCTACCCCAGCAACAGCACCACCACCACCACCACCACCACCACCACGTGACAGACCGCTGACCTCAGCACCGCTCCAACAGCCGGGTGAGGTAGCCCCCACAGCCCCACAGTGGGTGGAAGACGAGGTGCTGAAGAGTGTACCTGCCTCGTTCAAGAAACAAGCTGGCCTGGTATTACAACGGATGAAACAGAATCCTAACATGACTTGGAATGATAAAGGCGAACTCCTGGTACAGAATCAGGTGGTCCCCGGCACCCACATGACGGATTTAGTGAATGATCTGATGCGTCAACGCAGATCGCACACCGATCCTCGAGGATGGGAGGTCTTCGCTCAAGGCTTGAAAGACATGCATGTACCACAGGAATTGGTGGGAAACCCCCACCGCTGGGCCTTTATGCAGCAAACCCAGCAATCACCGAGTGGCCCCCTACCTTCTTGGCAAGCCGAATGGGAACCGGAGTCACCCCCCAAAACACCACCACAACGGGCACTTTCTTTTCGCGCCTATAAAAAAACACCCTTGATCAAGACACCCCACATCTCCAGAGCCGTGACACGTAGCAAGTCACCGCGACGAACACGACGCCGCACACAACCGCCCAAGGCCTGGAAGACCTATTAAAACCAACAGCAGCAGCAGGACAGCTCAGTCGCCATGTTTTACCTGACCCTACCCAGTAACAGTTCGCTGGATGTGTTTCCTGACAACACCGTGGCCAAGTACGTCACCCAGTTACCGCAACCGTTACATTTACCTGGACGCTGGGAATGTGCCCTCGTGGATGTCCAATACCCTTACTCGTGGTACAACGTGCGAGCCAATGAAGTGTGGTACGAGGTGACCTACGAAGGCAAAAACACCCGACTCACCCTGTCCGAAGGCCAATACGATACCCCCAAAGAGTTCATGGGTGGGCTGTCAAGACTGATGCATGATAAGGCGCTACGGGGGGTGACGGATAGTGCAGCACGCCTGATAGCCTTGCGCTTCAAGAGAAACGTGTTCTTCGATGTCAACGTACACAACGACAAGGCACAGCTTACCCTCACCGATACCGTGAATGTGAAACTCAGTCCTACACTACAGCAAATGCTGGGTTTCGATCTACAGACGTTCGCTGGTCCCAACCAACACCATGGCGAGATGCCGATGGATATGAAGTCGGGTATGTACGGACTCTACGTCTACTCGGACGTGGTGGACAACCACATCGTGGGCGATATCAACACACCTCTGTTACGGGTGGTCCCCATTAAAAAGACGTATGGCGATCAAGTCACCCACAGTTTCAACCATATCATGTACCTGCCCGTACGACATACCGATATCAACACGATCACGGTGGATATAAGAGATGACACGGGACGAGCGGTGGCATTCGAACGAGGAAAAGTGGTGCTGACACTTCATTTTCGACAAGCACGTGCTCCCCACTTTGCATAATGAAAGTACCTTACGAGTGCGATGCACGCAGCTATGCCGACTATTATGCCCAACAGGCCGGGGGTGGCTTTCCGGTCTTTAGCGGTGCACGCATGCAACGAGGACATGGACTGGGGAACATACTCGGCAGCATTGTGAAAACGTTCCTGCCCTTGGTGACGCGTGGGGTGAAAGCAATCGGCAAACAAGCGGTACGCAGTGGACTGCAAGTGGCCGGTGATGTCTTGGGGGGTACGGCACCCCGACAAGCCTTGAAACGACGGGCCAAAGAAGCGGGAGGCGTCTTGGTGGCCAAAGCACAACGCACCGTAGGGAATAAAAGAGCTGCCCCACCGAGATCACGCACCAGTCGACGACCGACCCAGCGACGACGCACATCCAAGAAGACCCGGGATATCTTTTCTTAAAACATGGCCTTAATCCACGCCGAGTCCTGCCCCTCCACCAACAGTGAATTTGATTTGTGGACCGTGCCGCCCACACAAACCAGTGCCGAACAAGGATTATGGGTGGAGCATCTCCCGCTCTCCAGCATCAACGAAACCGGGCCCATCGAGTTCACCATCAGTAATGCGGATACGGCCTATGTGGATTTAGCCCATACCTACTTGTATGTGAAAGCCAAGGTGGTCAATGGAGCTGGCACCAGAATCGTTGACCAAGCAACGGTGGGCCCGACGAATCTCTGGCTGCACTCGATGTTTCAGCAGGTGGATATTTTTCTCAGCGACAAACTCATCAGTGACTCCACCAACACGTACCCCTATCGAGCCTACATCGAGACACTGTTGTCGTATGGCCGAGAGGCTAAAAAATCTCAGCTGACAACCGCTTTATTCTACAGGGACACGGCCGAGCACATGGACACGGCGGACAATGGGGGATATAACAAACGGAAGGCTTTCACTGCGAACAGTGCCTCGGTGGATATGATGGGTCGACTGCATGCAGACATGTTCATGCAAGACCGGTACCTGTTGAACAAGATCCCCATCAAAATCCGACTGATACGGGCGCCTCCGACCTTCGCCTTGATGGCCACTAACGTAGAGGGGCATGTAGCGGACTATAAGATTGTCATCCAAGACGCAGTCCTGTATGTCCGAAAAGTGAAACCGAATCCAGCCGTTCAATTGGGACACATGAAAGCCTTGGAAACAAAACCAGCCCAGTACCCTATCCGACGTGTACAAACCAAAGTGTTCTCTGTGCCTGCTGGAAATATGGGCGCCAACAAAGAAAACCTGTTCCTGGGGGAACTACCCAAGCGATTGATCCTGGCCTGTGTGGAAAATACCAGTTTCAGCGGAGCCTACCCAGAGAATCCGTTTGACTTTAAACATTTCGGCATCAATTTTGTGGCCCTGCATGTGGATGGACAACAGGTGCCAGCCACGGCCTTAACCCCGAACTTTGGGCGGAGGAATTTCATTCGAGCCTATCAGAGCCTGTTTACAGCCACCGGTCAAATAAACCAGGACGAAGGGAATATGATCAGTCGGGAGGACTACGGGAACGGATACACGTTGTTCTGTTTCGATCTGACCCCCACCTTAGAGAACGACCATCAGCTGGCCCTGACCAAGCAAGGCAATTTACGGTTGGAAATCCACTTTGCACGAGCCCTGGCGACCACCGTCAATGTGATCTGCTACGCCGAGTTTGACAACATCATTCAAGTGGACAAGGCGCGCAACGTCCTGTGTGACTTCTCCACCTAACATGGATACAGACCAGATAACCACCGTGCTGGAGAATGACCCAGAGACACGTAGGGTCTTTCAAGGGGTGTTCGCCCGAGATGTGTTTCCATTAGACCGTATGTATCCGGCTGCTTACGTTCTCAACACGGACCCGATGGATCGACCCGGTGAACACTGGGTGGCCGTGTACTTGACAGAAGAGCAGGGGGAATACTTTGACCCGTACGGTCTGCCACCCCTCCATCCCGATTTAACAGACTTCATGGATCAAGGCACAGAGACGTGGTGTTGGAACAGTCAAACGTTGCAAAGCCTGACCAGTGGCGTGTGCGGACAATATTGCTTGTTTTACCTGTACCATCGATGCCGGGGAAGACCCTTATCTACTATCGTACAGATGTTTGACGAGTACTCCCAGGCCGAGGACCGCGATGTACTCGTCTATGACTGGGCCGCCCATCATTTCAATGTACAAGCCCCGTTCTGGGCTTGAATTATTTCAATGTACATACGCCCGCTGTTCTGGGCTTCAGTTAATGACAAGCCCCTTGTTCTGGGCTTCAGTTAATGACAAGCCCCTTGTTCTGGGCTTCAGTTAATGACAAGCCCCTTGTTCTGGGCTTGAGTTTTCACGTGGTTGTTCTCACGTTGTTGTTGTTCAATGAATAAAAAAATGAGATCTCACCAAAAAACCCTGTCTTGTGTGTTTTATTCCTGATGCATTAATGCCCAATGCGGAGATTCAGTCAAACTGAAATCAGTGGTGTAGGATGGGACCAAAATGTAACCCATCAAGTTTAGAATGCAAGAGCACTATAGTAAAAATAGAGAGCCAATGAAATCAGCCCACAGACCAAGTACGTGTTTTTGGTCTAGGTTTGGAGCGGGCATTTCATTGAGGTACGTGTATACGGTGAGTGAAGAGACTCGTCCAACACGTATCGATTATGACTATCAGTGCTAGGTAACCCATCAAGGTTAGAATGCAAGAGCACTATAGTAAAAATAGAGAGCCAATGAAATCAGCCTACAGACCAAGTACGTGTTTTTTGGTCTAGGTTTGGAGCGGGCATTTCATTGAGGTACGTGTATACGGTGAGTGAAGAGACTCGTCCAACACGTATAGATTATGACTATAAGTTCTATTAGCCAATCAGTGGCCTAGAATGGAGCCAAAGGTAACCCATCCATGTCCAGAAAAACATTACCCGGGTGTACAAGAACCCAGATGTAGGCGCGGACGTCAGCGAAAGCACACCGTGAATACCCCAATTCGATTGGCTGATTGTTCGATCGCTGATTGGTTCTTTTTCTCGACCGCTGATTGGCTCTTTTTCTCGACCGCTGATTGGTCCACATGGAACTGCCCATCTTTCCCAGGTTCATCTAGAATCCCCCTTTTTTTTTTGTGCTCAAGCTCTGACTATAGCGATACCGCAACATTGTCTCATTGGACATTGGACCGTCTGACCTGGAGGTCACCCTTTGACCTTTTCACCCGCGTCCGCGCGCGCGCGCGCACTACCGGGAATGACGCGCACTTCCGGAGAACGCGCGCGCGCTGCGGCCGGGGCGCTGGGGCGGGAAAACACCCCGGCGGTTGAACATTGCAACTCTTGTATGTTTGGAGGTAGTGTTTAGTGAAAACCCGGAAGTGACGTGACAACCCACGTCACCTGCGTATATACTCCTGTAAAATAGAGCCGATTTTATTTCTTTGGAAGGGCCAAGGTGAATTGCGCTTTTTATACTACTAAACTGTGATGTAGATTACATCTTACATAGGCCTTAAGGCCGTGATATGCCTATGAAGTATTCTGGGGCATGGTCAATACTTTCCAATTTTCCCTTCGTCTACTACTCGCCGATTTTTTTGATTTTTTTATTATTTATTTATTTATTTATTTATTTATTTATTTCCTCGAGAGCTTTAAAATAAGACCTCACTCTACCCCATCGGGCCACTAGTGCTCCAACATGTCCACCCCGTATGGATTGATACATACCAATATCCCAGTATATGAGTGTATATGGGTCTATATGGATCTATATGGATCTATATACAAGCCTACGCGGTACTTTCAAATTTTTTTCCATCGTATTCTACATGATCAACCTCATAGCTCATAGTAAAAGCCATAAAAAAACCCGATCACCCCTATACCCATTCAGGCTAAATATAGCGGACATGATCTTCGAATTGGTCTAGTCCGAGTTGTCTCCCTTGCACCAAAGCGAATAGATGGCGCTGTGGTTTGAACGACTTTATTATCCGGGGAAATTTTGGTGTTCAGTAGCCATTTTGTGTTTTCTGAGCGGGAGAACATTCTCTGTTGCAGTGTATAACGGAACTTTGTTCCATTTCGGTATCCGCTGAGATGAATAATGTGATCTGCATCATGCATCGCCTGCATGTCACACGTAGACTGAAATCGAGGGAGTGTGCTGTGTTCCAGCGGACGCATCAATTTGTGTGATATCCGACAGGAAACGTGAAAATTGATATTCTTTCACAGATTTCGAAGTGTATAGGCCTACAGTTCTGGTGAGAATGAACGCAGCCTTTATGATCAGCGATTGAACGATAATGTAGGCCACCGAACAGGTTTTGTGGAATCAACATTCTGTAACGACTGGAGGGATTTTATCGGACATGTGCAGTACGGAACGCTTATCGTGGCAGTCCGTATAATTTGTCAATTTTTGTGTTTGGCACGACAACAGTGAAAGCTGATGGATGAAATTCTACTCCACGGGGAACGGTAACGAATGAATGGAATATCTTACCAAACTCTCAGGTAGGATGTGGGTTTCAGGAGTTCACCGGGTGTGACAATTTCTTTATAATGATTTGTGATAAAAGCGGGTAAAACCTAATGTCAAAATCTCCTTGAAGGTCACGGAGATGTCGATTTATTGCTGATCAGCTGATTTCCAGGACAGACAGACATTATTTCGGCTCTTTTCTCTTCGAAATTCTTGTAATTTGCTCAATACAAATAAATATTTAAATTGACTCTGAGTTTTCTGTTGGCATTATTTCAGACTGGAGGATGTTCACAATGAGTTGGTGCAGGGTAGTTCTGGGGTTCAGGTAAAGGTGAGAATAAGTGGTTGATTATAGCATCTAATCGGGATTCATCGCGTACCAAATTCATGATACTGTTGAGGCGTTGTACTTGATTATAATGATTTGTGAACAAATCTGATGTGTTGTCAATATCCATGAGTTGAACCAAGGGTGAATCCATGACTGGGCACTCAGATTAATTGTGAATAATTAAAAAAATGTGGTATTTATAGTGTAAGACACGCTTGGCGGCCATCTTGTACCCACCTCCCACATGGCGGCCATTTTGTACCCACCTCCCACATGGCGGCCATCTTGTCCCACCTCCCACATGGCGGCCATTTTGTACCCACCTCCCACATGGCGGCCATCTTGTACCCACCTCCCACATGGCAGCCATCTTGTACCCACCTCCCACATCTCACTAAAAGTATAAATACGTGTATATTGTGACATTTATTCACCCATACAATCATGAATTCAACAAGACGTGCGCTGTTTACACAACACCCCGCTAGGGACCCGAGCAATGCTGCTACAGAACACAGAGAGCTGGTTAGCGTTCAGGAAAATGATGGAATGAGGGTAACCACCAGTTTTCAAAGGGTCGAGGAGATTCACAGACAAAACAAACAACTGGATAAAGAGCAGAAAATATCACGCTGTAGCATATGTACAGATGACGAAAGCCAGTTTGCTGTTTTGCCATGCGGTCATTTATGCCTATGTGCGGGTTGTTGGGTGACACTGACGTGTGTAGGAGACATGTGCCATTGCACTGAGGCCGGCGAGAACCATCTCAAAATAAAATGTCCAATTTGTCGGAAACATGTAGGAGGGATAAAGAAAATATACCGTGCGTAAGTGTGGTGGTGGAGTAACACTAACGGCCCTTTTGAGGGCCAACCATCTTGCCCGGAAGAGGAACTTCTAACTTTGCACAAAAATTAACATCAGACCCCATCATTGTTATGCCCAAAGAAAAAAAATTCAATTTTTTCAATTTTTTAACAATTAAATATTGAAAAAACGGAAAAAGGGGAATTAGAAGGGGGGGACAAGGGGGAGGGAAGGTTGATGGAACAGCCAAAATTTTTTTTTATTTTAAAAACAAGGAAAAAAAGATTCATGGAGCCAAAAAAAATCTTTTTCATTTTATATGTTTTTTTAACAATTAAATATTGAAAACAAGGCAGGGAAAAAGGGGGCGGGGTCGGGAGGAGGGAAGGTTGATGGAACAGCCAATCTAGGGAAGCCCCTAATGGTCCAATGGGGTCGAGTGAGGTATCAAATTGAAGCTTAGGTGAAGGGGCATCTGATGCACTGGGTATGGGATTGAACTATCACCCTTCTGCGCATGCGCGGCAGTGAAGGGGTATAAAAATAGCCTTTTTGGAGCTGGGGATAGCCAAAAAAAATTTTTCTGCTAGATATTCATTGGTACGTGATACTTTTGATAAGGTTGAAGGGCTATCTAATGGACTGGGTGGAAGGTTGAATTAGGGTGATTCTGCGCATGCGCGACGGCCTAAAGGTATGAAAATACACGTATTGGAACTAGGGAACAAAAGAATGAACACTAAGCATTTTTTGTAATTTTCGTCTACTATTTTTTATTAACACAAATAGAATGAACGTATTCACAAGGGTATTGAATTTAATACAATTATATATGAATATTGAATGTTTTTAATACAATTAACAGTAAAAAAACTCTGAAATTTTAATAACAATTATACGCTCTCAAGCCACTTCAATGAAGGTGTATGGTAATAAATGTTCTGTTCAACACTTGTTCTCAATAATTCGCCATCAAGACTTGTTTGAATTCATCATCAGCTTTCCGTCCTTGGTGCACGTAAATGTATGTTATAATTTCTTCACGTGGAATTTTGGACAGGCAAGCCGCTTCAACTCCCAGGGCAATTTCCGTCTCCGTCACGGCCTCCAGTGCTTCAGTGATCATTGCGTATGAAGGTACTGGAGTGTGCTGTGGAATTTTAGGTCTGATGAGCTGCAAGACTGTATCGATGTACTTGAGGTAAATATAGTGAGACACCTGGTAGACCAGAGCTGAACCAATGGAACTTGCGAGACTCTGTAACTTCCGCCAGGCTGTTAATTTGAAAGTGACACCCTGAGGACAAGGTACGAGCTGTTGCGTATCTAACTGCATACGCCATTTACGAATATGAACGAGCAGCTCATCGTTGTAATAAGCACAGCTCACATAAATGTCGTCACCCACATGAAATTTCGCTTCATCACGCCCGTCGTCGCGAATAACTGCATCGATGGCGTAATCAAGGGTCTGCAGTTTTTGCCAGCTCTCTAAGTTCAGGGCAATATGCTTACCGGGTTTGTCGCCAAAGCCCGCCGCATTCAAATGCAATTCTGCGTCTTTCACACTCACTGTCAAATAAGGTGAGAGCTCCCAAATGTCCTTGTGGGCTGCCTGGTAAGCTTGCTGGATCAGATTATTAATCTCCTGGACAGACAGAGGAAGTTCTACCTCTTGTTTCACAGGCACTTGCTGGGGTACAACTACTGACTCAGGTATAACTAACGGTGTTAGTCGGGGGCGTTTGGAGCGTGAAACGCGTTTGGCCGGTGTAGTACTCGCCTCTGGGGTAGTGTACGCACGTTTGCTAGCTGTAGTACGCTGTTCGGTAGTGGTATCCATCGCTAAGATATCTTCATCTTGTATAACGTCGGCTTCAAGTAGATCTGCTAGTTCGTCATTTCCCGTGATCTTCAACACCGCCACGAAGGCTAGAAATGCATAGGGGCTAGAGCGCAGTACACCATCGATGAGGGCTGTGTTTTGGGCTGAAGAAGTTTTCTCCGCCATGATTTCGTCGACACGCTGTTGGAGGAGTATGTTTCTATCCATAAGGCTATAACATATTTCTTCTACACGCTGCATCTCATCAATAAGACGAACACGGTACTTTGCAAACCTCTCTAAATATGATGATGACGCCATGACTATGGGCTCCAGGCTGGTGAGCAACTGCTACGGTGTAAAAGTATTATTACAAGCGGCTAGGCAGGCAGGAGGACTGGCTGGCTGGCTGGCTGGCTGATCAAGTCAGGTCAGGTAAGTCAGATTGAATACACCCTTTCCCTAAAAATCAACTCCTTTTATACATTTTACTACTGGCGGCCATCTTGTACCCACCTCCCACATGGCGGCCATCTTGTACCCACCTCCCACATGGCGGCCATCTTGTACCCACCTCCCACATGGCGGCCATCTTGTACCCACCTCCCACATGGCGGCCATCTTGTACCCACCTCCCACATGGCGGCCATCTTGTACCCACCTCCCACATGGCGGCCATCTTGTACCCACCTCCCACATGGCGGCCATCTTGTACCCACCTCCCACATGGCGGCCATCTCCCACATGGCGGCCATCTTGTACCCACCTCCCACATGGCGGCCATCTTGTACCCACCTCCCACATGGCGGCCATCTTGTACCCACCTCCCACATGGCGGCCATCTTGTACCCACCTCCCACATGGCGGCCATCTTGTACCCACCTCCCACATGGCGGCCATCTTGTACCCACCTCCCACACATCACGCATGCGCACACCGCCCCAATACCGCCCCATTTTTTTTTCTGCGCACACTTATGACGTCACACAAGGTTCTGCGCATGCGCAGTGAGGCGCTATTTCGCCAATTTACGCTTTGTATACTACTCACCCCCTTACTCCATACCAACCAACTCCTCGCATGCATTATAAAACAGTGACATTTGGAGTATTGCCTGATACTTTCGTTGTTTTTCCAACTCTTTCCCAAGTACGCACTCTGCAGGAATTTCGAAAGTGGGTCGTTTTCAGATTTTTGTCATATTCGAAGCCATCATTTGACGCAATGTGGTGAGTTCCAGTCAACTGGTCGAGCGAAATATTCCACAGTCTTTTCAGTTTAACCGACTCCCAAGACAATGAACCATTATAAAAACTCTTATGACTGGTTGGATTTTCTTCCAGTCGTCGCCAAAAGCCAATGAAAATCCAGAATAAATTTTCGAAATTTCGAATTTACCAATGAAATGCTTCAAAACGGGAAAATATCTCGTGAAGCACTGTTGATTCTATGAAATTCCATTGTAGGAATTCGTGGTATGAGCCATTTCGGAAGAAACATTATGCATTTGTTGCTCCAAAGGGGATGGGAGTTGTCCTTACCAGACGAATCCACCCAATATAGTTACACCACTGTATTTGACACTCTGAGTTTCGGTGATGTAAGGAACATATCATCATGTCTTGCGAACATCATCGGAAACTGGTCTCTTGTATGAAACCATCTTGTGTTTCTAATATTTTTATTTCATACACATTCGGAATTGGTATTGACCGCCATACGAAATTCGCCTTTCGTTTATTGACGCGGAAATTCTTTTATGCGCGACGGCTGAATATTGAATGTCAGATCTGACGCTTGCTATAGCGTACAAGTTTTATTATTTTAATATACACATGACATAATGGTCTCAACGAACTCAGCAACTCTTGTCTACAACAGAATAATACATAATTTCCAGTGAGGTTGGGGAACCATCACTATAGTTTGTAAGCCGTGTACGTATCGAGATCTGGTTAACCAAGTGAAGCGCACATACATCATCTCTTCGGGTTCAAAGGATCCGCCTTTGATTTGCCTTTTGCGTTTCCATTTTCCTCGGACATGAAGACATACACTTGGACCGGAACCAATCCGAGCTGTAGTAGTCACAAGGTACAAACCAGACAAATGCGAAGATCCGTTCATTTGTTTGCACGGTGAAACAGTCGTCTTTGATCCCCGGGATATCAGTCCGTCAGGTATATTGACACGACTGACTTCATCATATATCTGTAATTAGAGCAAATATCACAAGATCGATAGATGGCCAATATTATCAGAAGTAATGAAGATCAAACAGTATCTAGCTGAAATCAGGCATGATCCGCTTAGCCAGCTGTTGCATTCCTGCTTTTATACAAATCCCAGCCTAATTAAACTAGTGGGGATACAGTGAGTCCGATCTCGGTACTTCCGTCAGCGTTCTAAAGCTGGTATTACATGACAGGGGTTCTTGACATGCTACGTTAATTTACACAGTACCCAGACGAATATGATCACAGAAATCAACTATTTTACACAATGGGCTGTGAGAAGACCCAACCAGAAAGTACTCTGCAATTCTGTATGTTCGCAACATTCCTCAGAACGTAAAGTGACAGATGTTGAAAATTTCTGAAACACAGCAAAAGAAAGCAATATGAGAGCAAGAACCTACCTGGACTACATTGTACGTCATTAAAACGTATTCTAGAGTCTAACGGACATGTACGAGTGAGTTGTTGGTGGTCAGTGACCTTGATCATTGACCCGTTGACCTCAATCTTGGCACGGGTCACATCGCTTCACTGATGCACATACTCACAAAAATGTGATTTTCTGATTTTTGCATCCCCATTGGCCATGACCTTTGACATTTCGACCTCAACAGGTTTCTTCTTTGCCATCAGCACGAGGAATTTCTGGAGATTAATCACAATCTACAGCCTTTCACCATAGTATTAGTGCAATGTTTTCAATATACCGGTACCGCTTTTGGGGGTACCACCGTGATATTGACCTTTGACCTGCTTGATCTATCATAAACTCGGTACCTGGCAAATCTTCTGTCATTGATGTACCCAATCAAACAAACAATTAATTTCGACGATTTCCTGAATTTTAGCCAAGTGAACTTGTCCTGTGACCAACTGACCTTAAATTCGGTTCGCGACATCTGCGTGACCCCGTAGTTATTCTGGTCAAATTTGATAGAAATCTCTCAATTTGTTGGAAATATAAGGAACTAAGGCAGGAGGAGGAAAATGTACTTTCCGCAGGACTTCACCAGCTGTAGTTGACGTAGTCCATAAATGTTAAATGTCGACCCTTCTTGGATCCAATCACAGCGCGCTTTTTTGCAAACCTTATCATAGCATCAGATATACGTGTCCTAGAATCAGCAATTTCATGTACGAGAGAGAGAGAGAGAGCTCAACTGGGTGTATGCCAAGTTTGTCTCAATAACCCAGTCTAGACTGCCAGGTGATACATTATCACCTCATAACGGAGACATTCTCATGAGATACTTTTGGGCATGACCACTTCATTAATATTTCCTGAGATAAAATGTTGGGCTTGAATAATGTAGAACGAAGCATGATAATTCCCATATACGAAGCCTGCTATATCACGGCTCCCTGACTTCAAGACGGACATTTTCCCTGGTTGTCCTTTCCCGTTTTCTGTATGTCTGGCCCATTTATTATTCTGAATATTGCTGTCTCAGCCCGTAGTTCAAATATCACAACAGAGAGCGAAGGCGGATACCGCCCTCTGTACTCCTTCCTATACCGACGCAAAAAACGCCCCGGAAAATCGCTGACGAGAAATGATCATTTGCGTAAAGTCCGCCATCCATACATATGATGACTTATGTCTCCAACTTTGCCGTGTACTGTTCGGTCTTCATCCGACGGAGAACAGGCTCGAGAAATCTGTTAAATTAGATGGTTTTTCATACCACTTCTGAATTTTCTGGGCTTACAAAATATACAGATATGAATAACTTCCGCATCACCCAAGAGGTGTTGTAGATCTCTAATGGCGGGTTGCGTTGAGGTTACGTCGGTAGCTGATTGGCTGACGACATCACATGGTGTTGATTTCTGGGATTCCCCAGTATAGTTGCCGAAAGTCGGCTGAAAATGGATACGCACGCTCCCAGGGTCTGTCTTACCGCGAATAGATGGTTACAGGTTGGAGAAATGATTTGATGGGTTCGCTCAGATGACTAAATCCAATGTAGACCTAAACAAAAATATGTTGCTTCGTTGAGGTATACACAGAATTTTTTTTTTTCAGGAATATCCCCAAACTATTACACCAGCGGAATATTCCTCAACATAACTAAGAAATATTCCTTACCATGTTAAGGAATTTCCTTAACATGCTACGGAATATTCCTTATTGAATTTTAAGGAATATTCCGCTGGTGTAATAGCTGGGGAATATTCCTTAAATTTTATGGAATTTTTTTTTATCATAGAGGACTCGAATATCGGTATTTATTTACAATAACAAAGCCCTAAAGTCGTCAATTAGGCTCTCATTGAAACTCTTTTCTATTTTTCGGTAGAATAAAGTACTACTTCCTGTTCATGTAATTCACTGTCGTACATCAAAGGCCAGATGCCAATATATAGTATTTGCAAACGATGGTGAAATGCTGCAGTTCTTGGAATTCTGAAAGGCAAAGTAAACATTACATGCCCTCATATACATAAACGGAACACAGGAAGTAAGTATAGCGAGTTGATCAATACGATCGATTCAAGATACATGCTACATCAAAGGGTTACCAGTACGTAAACCTGGTCTGCAGGGAAGGTAACGATCCCCGTGTTACTGTCCCTATACGTCCTTTCAGTTGTTTGGCCAAAGTTACATTGATTTTAGACGAACCTAACCGGATGGACGTCTGTACCGAAACAACTGATGGGCTTGTCGGAAGCATGGTAGAATACATATTTGAAATCAGTCTCTCAAAATGAATGCAAATAGCATTTGTGCTCTAATTAAATTATCTTATGGTGCCGCTTACCAAGAGCTATATGAATATTGAAAAAGTATGCTACCGGTAACAAAGAGATGTGATTTAAGGTTTCAATATCTATAGCGGTAAAACTTTAGATGTGTGATGAGTCTTCGCTCAGTTGAATTGCAATAAATAAACTCACCAAAACGAGTTATATATTTTCTCAAAGCTGTTCTTTCTGGAAATTATAATTTTATGATAAATGTGATATTCTGATCAACACATTTGAATTATTTGAGTTAATTGAAGTGGTAAAAAAAGATCGCTGTCGCTACGTTTCGTAGGTTCCAATTCCGCCGAATCAGGGCTTGGGGTCGTTTGAACACCAACTTTTTTACATTTCCATGATTTACAAATGAACATACACAATTACAGCGTTACTGGGATACATTACAACCTATAAAACGACTTGAAAATTCGTTCCGATAAAACAATACTTGTCAATGAACAGGATTTACAAATAGAACATCATGATGTCTTACTTTCATCTTTGTAAACTGTTGACTACTTCTCTCTTTCAGGAGACCAACTTGGGTTTATTAATATTCGTGGTAAGCCTGCTTGGAATTGTTGCAAACTGTGGAATGTAAAATATCTTCCGTCTACTATCGTAATGACCGATCATTTGAGATCAGAGCAGTCCTAATAATCCAGAAATGAAAAATACTCATAACATTAATTTCAGCATCGGCATTGTGGCCATTGTCTATCGACCAACTCTCCAGAACTTTTTTCTGCGTTTGCTTGTTTCCTCCTTTGCTAGAGAGGTTCATCAAAACGCTTCATTCGGTAATCTGCCGCCAACACAGATTGATTTGAAATCGATAGTTTCCGTTATACTTCGTGGTCTTTGTTTTATGACTAATACTCGGTGAATTAAAACATGTTGGGGAACATTCCCATGAACGGCTGGCTGTTTGATTAGCCATTACACACTTCAGCTTGTCTCGTCCTGTCGTCCTCGTGTCGATTACTGGACAGTGATATCGGACCGTATGTTGACTGATCTTGCGTGACCCGTCAATGGACACCAGTCATTTGTTCACATCGAAACGGACAGGGTCGTTGTCGCAAATATTGATATACAATACAATGAAGTCATCTTTTCTCAAACACGGGCCAATCTCTGCATGTGGAACATCGTTCACCTTTATCAGATCAGCAACCCGATTTTATGGATATTTGCTTACATTTTAAGCAATTTGTAAATAATATCGGAATGCATCATCTATGATCCTAAAAGTAACCTTCGTCAAAAAAATCTTGTGCATAGAATTCGCTTTGCCATTGCTCCATTAAACCAAGACTGAAAACGGCCAATAATATGATGCCATTCCTCTGAGAAAGTGGATAGGATAACTTCGATGACAGTTGTTGTTGGCCATACTCATAAATCCTAGTAAGAAGCGCCAACGGTTGTGGCATTTTAGCAATTCCGCGATATTTCGCCTGAACCGCATATAGTGACAATGCTGCTTTTATTAGTATAAATCGGGTTATCGAACAGTGAACAATTAAGAGCGAGAGGTGTGGTTATAGTACGGGCAGTGGAATAAATAAGAGCCATTTACTCTCTAAAATAATTAGATTGAAAATTGCAATCTATTAGATTAAATTTTCTGTCTAAAACAGATTCATTTTATCGTTTTCAATCTATTAGATTGAATATTTTCAATCCGATAATAGATTGGTCACTAATTTCAATCTGTTAGATTGAATTTCAATCTAATTATTTTAGAGAGTATCGAAGCAATACACACGGGGCTCTGTCGATCCAGTTCTAAACAAATGAGCTTTAGAAGAATATCAAATGTGCCAAAAAAAAAAGCCGAGAACAACCAAACGTACAGACGCGATTTATACCTCATCGTAGAGCTCTCGCAAGTAATCTTTCATATACTTATTTTCGTGTTAGTTAAGAGCGTTACACACCATTTGAGAACTGCAAAAGGCTTTTGATCAGTCAATTCTGCTCGTGAACATGCGGCGGCAAATCATGAATTGAGCTAAATGGCTTCGTTCTAGAAGTTACGATCTTTTGTTTAAAGATTTTTGAAAATTGTGATTTATTTCCCAATAATTTCCAAAACCCGACGCCATTAATGATACATGATAACCCTGTGTATGATATTCGACTGCGGAAAAACAAGGGTTTGATTTAATTAGTACTTTCGTATCATTGCCACATAAGTTAGGTAATCTACCATGTAACTATTTTTTTCTTGGCTTCAATTAACAGCCGAACAGGCAGTTCGTGTGGATATGAATAAACGTTATCACTTATTTCCTAGCGAGAGCAAATTAACCAAAGAATTGTCAGTTAAAATTGATTTTAATATTGCAGTGTGAAGTTTAATTTTAACAGTAAAAACCTTCTGAGAAGCTAATAGTTATAATACAGATGCCATTTATGATTGATTATACCGCCTGGTTCTATATTAAGCTGTGACAGATATAACTTAATAATCATCGAGCCATTTATTATGACAAATGCCGCATATTCCAACAAGCAAGACCGTAGACTTGCTGTCGCCCCACTCAATCCCCCTGACATCGACAACTTCAAGACTTGTACCGCTTGTTGACTGTGCTTCCCCATCCATCTCGCAGGAATTTCTTGACAGGCGACAAATAATGGAATCTAATAAAATCTAATTAACTCGAGATAAAGTTCTCCCTCGACATTCCATGTCGTCATTGATGCCTTAATTCTGTGTAGCTCGAGTCTCATAGCTTGTTACATAATGACCTTTCACACTGCACCCTAATCTTTATACGTCACTTTCTATTCCATGGCGTAAACTTGACAGTAAATATTAATGAGAACAGTTGGTGCTGCTGAAAGCTCAAATTGCTCTTCTCGAGTTGCGGAATAATATTCCTGGCGCGATACCTGGCGCGATGACGTTTATAACTATACGAGTTGTCTCCCTTCCAACTTGGGGTTCCGAACCTTCTTGGCATTCTGTGTTTAAGGTCGCCATGTTGTTTGAATGAGCAATCGCAATTAAAGAGTAGTTGGGATGTTTTCTAACTCTAGAAAAAGGATTTAACTATCGTTGTGATAAAATATTACATGGGTTAGACGACTGAAAGATCACATTGTCTTGTTGTATGATGGTACCATTGAAAACATGTTGACCTCTTCTCTTTTGCCATCTGTGCGAAAACTGTCAAATCACGGCAGAGATTCATGGGTCCTTTTTCTTAGTACATATATGAGTGCAGTGGGTGGAAACATCCTTTTTCCGGGTTGTTTTGTAGCTATACATGTCGATAACCGATCTACATTTCGATAGGCAACCAGACTGAATATTGTTATGACAGCCGACGTCGCTTACGCCAAGATCAGAGATAATGAGCTAGAAGATTCTCTTTCGCACACCGATTTGAATTGTCAATTTCATCCAGTTGTGATGAAATTTCGATTGGCGAGCACCCGAGGAATAAAGTCACGGGTGCTTCTGATTGGCTGAAGCTGTGTGCTGGTAATAGGCATCAAATAGGTCCGCGTACATATCTGGTTATATGTAACCGATCACGGCGAATCTCTCAGTTTTGCAATGCACTATAGCTTATGCCTCTCTAAATTGGTATAGATTTCATGCATTGTTTTGGTGCCAACAAAAAATGTTAGTTCGGTTATTATTGACAACATTTTCGAAAGGAGGAGGGGGCGGAGTGGGGTGGGGGATGAGTTTATGTGATTTTATTTAGCAAGATTGTGCGTTCCCCGAGATTAATTATATTCCGCTATATCCACGATATCCATCAGTCTCTAAAATAAATGTCAATATTTTTAATAACACTGAGTTTATGGCGCAATGGATATTCACTATTTGGTCACAGTTATTTTGCGTTTTAGATGCCATGCACAGACAGGAAAGGACTGGTTTATGAGTCATAAGCTATATTTAAGGGATAAAACAATTGAAATCTCAAGAGAGATGACCTCATGCCACTCTTACAAATAAGGGGTAACAGAAACGGCGCCGAATTCCACGGAAGTGCCCAATAACGGCCAGAGGCAGTTTGCTCTAACGATTATGTTAAAGCTAATTGATGAACGATCTGACAGATGTCCTCAGTCCCTTAGTATCTAAGAATTAACAGAGCTATGGGAATAACATATAGATGAGCAATGGACAATTGGCGGGCCCATTATTATGGAATGTTCTAACCAAGGTACACAGTTGTACTCATTTTAGGATTTTACCAACTTTGCATGCGTGCTTCGTTCTCAGACTGGAGTTTATTGATTTTTATAGGATATCAAAGGCAACACAATTATATATATATGTATTATCAGATTTTAAAGGTATGACATTGACCCTAGCTGATATCTTCCTTCCTTTTTTTTTCTTCTTTTTCTTCATCACGGGGGTATTGTTAGGGTATTGTAACGTGACAATCAATTAATAAATGCCTAAAAAAGGTTTAACATTGCGTCTCGTTCTGTTCCGTCGTTCAGTCGAATATCTGTTCCCACCGGCGCTTACCGCAATGTTCCACTCTTTTCGAATGAGTTCAATTTCATCCTTATCCACCAGTGTAAAATTCAGAACTCTTTATCAGGTTATGGCGATCCCGCTCTCTAAAATGGAGGTAAAAAGGTCGTTTTTAACCAATGCATTAAAATTTCAGGCGCATTGATTTATCTATTGTTCCATGTCATAAAATTAATTTGCCATGTGAAGAACCAGCCAATGTTGTTTAAACAGCGCGAAGGATGTTTGGCATATTATTATGCAAATTAGATAGATGACAATTAACTTTATTACTACCATTTAATGCGGATAGATATATCTGTATGCGCCTCAAGAGGATTTTGCTGAATTCATTATGTGGGCTGAATTATTGAGCGAATACGACCCTTTTTACCTCCATTTTAGAGAGCGGAATTCCCCCTAATCTGTTTAGGAAGCCCTTCAAACAAGAAAACAACCTCTATCCATCACAATCCATTTGGTTCGAAACTATTTCGTAATCTTCAACTCAAATATTAAAGGCGGATTTCTCGGTTTGAGTTTTGATCAGAGTTACATTAATGGTTCTGGATTTTACACCGGCGGATGAGAGGAAAGTTTATCTGTTTCGAAAAGAACGGAACATTGCGGTAAGCGCCGGTAGGAACAGAATTGTTTGCGACATGCTATCGTATACATATATAGCCCTAAGGTACGAGACGCTATGTTAAACTTAGTTACGTCGGCCCATGGGAAAAAATCTCTCTGACTGTTTCGTTTGGGAAGCCAAATATTAATTTCTTCAATTTTGCACAAAAATCTGTATTTCATTCAGAGGGAACACCCAAGTTTTATAATATTATTGGTCAATAGTGCTGTAAAACAGTGTTGATCGACGATTGAAATTGAGCTTCTGTCTGTTTTAGGCTGTTTCCTACCGGTATACATTTAGAAGGGATTTTTCAATCTATCTAAAATATGACAGCTAGATTGAACCAAAACTAATTCAGTGTTCTCAGTATCACCCATATGCATCGATATCCGGCTATCATTATTCGAAAAAAAAAAAAAATAAATAAATAAATAATAAAAAATTTAAAAAATTTTTTTAAAAAAACAGACAGAAAGCTCAATTACAACCGTCCATCGACGCTGTTTTACGTCACATGCGACTGTGAGCTTTTACAGGCAAGGTATAAACTTGTGTATATTCTCACGGGACACGAAATCTTTTGTGCCTTTTGTGTGGAATTGGAGAAATTAATATCGAATTTGTGTAACGGCCAAGTTATATTCCCGAGAGTGTTCAGTTTCCAACATGCTCGATTTAGGATTAGCGATAACTTTGGCGAAATTTATTATGGCTGTTCCTGTATAACACCGGTAACGTCATTTTCACAACAAATATACAAAAAAGCAACGATGGGTTTCCTCATCTAAAGCCCGGCGCACACGAGAGCTATCAGCTGAGCTTACGGTCTCAATTGCAAAAGTTTCGCGAAAAAAAGTTTCTTCTTCAAGACCATTTTGAAGAGTCGTGCGTGAAAATAACATGCGATTTATTGACCGGTCCAATAAAACTGCTGAGCTGTTGGCTTGCGTTCGCCGCACACGTTGAGGATTTGGCCTCGCGAGGCGAAATTATCAAACAAGTTTGATATCTTTTTCCCGGCCTCGCGTGGGCAAAAACTGCCCGTACACGAGAGCTAGCCCCTGAGCTGACAGGCAATTGAGGCTGTCAGCTCAGCTGATAGCTCTCGTGTGCGCCGGGCTTAAGCGATAACATAAAGTGATGGTGGAAACATGTAACAGCGTAATCTGGCAAAAGGTAATATGACCTCACATGTTGACTTGTAATGTGACTACACTATACCAGTACAGTGATTTTATCACGCCCCTCCCCCGTTCTGTAAATTCACATGGCACTATTTATAAGATCATAATCCTACCCAGTTGCACGGATGCACGCACTCAGCAATGCCTCTTTTTGTACCGCATTCACTTCCCAGACACAGGCAAGGCACTGTTCCTTTCCTACTACTGACACGGTCGGACCACAGGCCCGCAACACAAGAGTTTTGGGGGAGTGTGGGCGGTCGTACTAAAAACTGCGCAGAACTGCGCGGAACTGCCCAGCGCTGACGAGCAGACTATATGTCGCTTGAAACGAGAGAGAACGAAATTCAAATGCGCGGAAATGCCCGGAGATTCGCTTCGCTGGAATGGAATCGTTAATATTAGAGCACCTTATCCTACCTTATTCGTTATCATTTCACTTGGAGTCATTTGATTTGCTTTCTTCAACTGAGTCTTATGTGTGGAATTTCAACTGTTCGTAAGTATATATTGGCGGGTATCAATTTTAACCGCGCGGAAATCGTGTTTCACTCCACTCAGATTCGCTTCGCTTGAACTAAGTCCGATGTGTATGAATTGTATCTGTCCGAACGTAAATTGAGTATAAATTTTAACTGCGCGGAAATCGAGCCCGTAAGCAAGTTTGGCATAAAGTTTAACTGCGCGGAAATCCATGGCAGCTTCACCCCACGCAGATTCTCCTGGATTGAACTAAGTCTGATATGTATGAAAAGGCTTGCGTGTATGAATTTCATCTGTCCGAACGTGAACTTGGTACCGTAAATTTCAACTGCCCGGAATTCGAATTTCACAATTTTTACTTACGGACAGTTGAAAATCTCCGGGAAGCAAAATTTGATTTCCGCGCAGTTTTAATTTATATCCAGTTCAAATTCATACATAAACTTATTTCAAGCGAACTGAATCTCCGGCAGTCAAACTTGATGTTAGACTGAATTGAGGCTTATTTATCAATTGGTTAAGTGAACGCAAGTGCAATTCGTTGTCATGACCTGGGAATCATCGCGTTCGAATATGTTTGGTTTGGTTTGGTTTGGTTTGATTGGGCACTCCATCGTATTACAATGGGCACAGGTCATACAGAGTATGCCGTGCAACCCGTTCCCCCACACCACCCTACAAATGCTCCCTCCTACCAATGACGCATAGCCATCGGTAATTCCCCATTATATCTTTTTTACATCTGTATCTATATCACCTAATGTTGATCAGATCCCATACAGAGTATGCCGTGCAGCGCGTTCCCCCACACCGCCCTACACATGCTCCCTCATACATGTACCAATGACGCATAGCCTTCGGTAATCTCCCATTATATCTTCTTTACATCTGTATCCATATCATCTAATGTTGATCAGGTCCCATACAGAGTATGCCGTGCAGCGCGTTCCCCCACACCGCCCTACACATGCTCCCTCATACATGTACCAATGACGCATAGCCATCGGTAATTCCCCATTATATCTTCTTTACATCTGTATCCATATCATCTAATGTTGATCAGGTCCCATACAGAGTATGCCGCGCAGCGCGTTCCCCCACACCGCCCTACACATGCTCCCTCATACATGTACCAATGACGCATAGCCATCGGTAATTCCCCATTATATCTTCTTTACATCTGTATCCATATCATCTAATGTTGATCAGGTCCCATACAGAGTATGCCGTGCAGCGCGTTCCCCCACACCGCCCCCTACATGCTCCCTCATACATGTACCAATGACGCATAGCCATCGGTAATTCCCCATTATATCTTCTTTACATCTGTATCCATATCATCTAATGTTGATCAGGTCCCATACAGAGTATGCCGCGCAGCGCGTTCCCCCACACCGCCCTACACATGCTCCCTCATACATGTACCAATGACGCATAGCCATCGGTAATTCCCCATTATATCTTCTTTACATCTGTATCCATATCATCTAATGTTGATCAGGTCCCATACATAGTATGCCGTGCAGCGCGTTCCCCCACACCGCCCTACAATTGCTCCCTCATACATGTACCAATGACGCATAGCCATCGGTAATTCCCCATTATATCTTCTTTACATCTGTATCCATATCATCTAATGTTGATCAGGTCCCATACATAGTATGCCGTGCAGCGCGTTTCCCCACACCGCCCTACAATTGCTCCCTCATACATGTACCAACTGTGGAAATGCGAATTCCCATAACAAATCTTTCTGCGCGGAATCTCAGCTGCGCGGAAAATGAGTAACTGTGCGGAAAATAAGTTTTTCTGCCCAGAGATTCGCAAGAGTCGAGTAATTGACCACCAATCATTCGTTATCATGGCCTGCATGGGGTCATCATGATGCAGGGGGGTGTCATCAACTTTCAACAGACCGGATCTGTTGTTGAACCCCGTATAAAGAAATAATAATAGAAAAAGAACTGGCTAGTGTTAATCAGGTTTAATACAAAACAACTCAAAGTGCTTTGATGACTTGTTTCAAGATAACAGTAGATCTAACTGAGCGGAGCCTGTTCCAACTGCGCGGAAAATAAGTTTTACTCTCGCTCTTTGTCATTCGCTCCCCCCTCAACAGAGTGGACAGTTAAAAAAAAGGCAAGTGGAAGTTTGTATTACACTAAGTAGTGCATATTCGAGCATGATGATTCCAATTCTAATATTAACGATTCCATTCCAGCGAAGCGAATCTCCGGGCTGTGAAACATAATTTCCGCGCATTTGAATTTCGTTCTCTCTCGTTTCAAGTGACATATATGTCAACAGATCGCGGCCTGCTGAAATATATCATGGGACAGTGGAAATTCTGTCGTGGCCATTCGCATTTTTCGTATATTACCGTATTATTAATACATTTTCGAATAAGATGGCCCCAAGACTAATATTTGTTTGAAGTAGTAGTTTACGGACCGCTTTTCATTCGCATTTTGCGGATTTTGTTGTCTGTTTTATTAATATCAATATTCTGCTCATCAGCAAATAAAGAAAAATCCATCAAATAATCCACGCGCAGTTGCAATTAAGCTCCGCGCAGTTCTGCGCAGTTTTTAGTACGACCCGGTGTGGGCGGTGGTATTAGGGAGAAGTGTCGAAATATGGGGTCTCTATATATAACCCCCCATGCTTTATATAAATCCACATCAAGGTGTGAAACGCACTTTGGGTGAATCGAGAAATAAACGGTTTACCGCCAAACAAAATACATCAGCATATTCTACAAGTATCACTTTATATATTCCCGTCGTCAAATTAGTATATTGGTGCAGTTTTTTTTACCTTTGCCGGGATATCCAAAATCCAACGTAACTGTCCATCCATCTAGGAACAGTGAGATTATGGCGGGCTTCGTTCTCAATTCTGATTGGTCAGTCGCGACACTCCTCCGGCAAGAGAGGTCAAACACTGATCAGCTGTCGCAACTGACCAATCAGAATTGAGAACGAAGCCCGCCATAATCTCACTGTTCCTAGATGGATGGACAGTTACGTTGGATTTTGAATGGCCCGGCAAAGGTTAATAATTGCACAAATTTACTAATTTGACGAAGGGAATATATAAAGTGATACTTGTAGAATATGCTGATGTATTTTGTTTGGCGGTAAACCGTTGATTTCTCGATTCACCCCAAAGTGCGTTTCACACCTTGATGTGGATTTATATAAAGCATGGGGTTATATATAGAGACCCCATATTTCGACACTTCTCCCTAATACCACCGCCCACACCCCCTAAAACTCTTGTTTTACGGGCCTGTGGTCGGACGGACGCAGACACGGATGCAATCAGTCACGACTCCTTTTGTAGCATAGATTGTGCCTTATGCATCCGGAGAACCAGGAGTGAGTCTAACATGATATGATTTTGTTTTGTATCTCAGCCACATTCATTGTGAATGTTCGAGTGGATACTCTGATTATCAGATCGTGAAACTTTTCAGGAGGACGTTTTACCCTCTGATACGTAATAGTAATCGCCTGAGACAGAGGGGTTCATGCAGAATGAACACTCACATGAGTGTTCATTCTGCATGTACCCCGATGTCGAAGGCGAAAAATAACTTACACAATGGCCGTTTTGTGTAACACATCATGGTTGTTTCAGGACAAACAACACATTTGCATACGAAACAAAACTTCCACAACCCGTTTGACTGGTCCGTAACTCTCACGTTATCGTTACAAAGATTTGTGACAACAACATATATGTAATTGATATATACGTGTCACAATATACATTACGTGAAACGCATATAAAGCAAAATATGCAAACATACAAATTACATATCCCTATATCCATACGCATAATCTCATACCAGGCCCATAATTAACGGAATGTCTGACAGGAATTCACGTTTATCGGTACACATTTGACTTGTACCCACACATATACGTACGGCAGAAAATTGATGAGTTACGGTACACAGACGCGTCATATTTTGACTGCTTAGTCTGCAATCAACGTCCAGCAGGCGACAACCAAAGATTAGACTTATATTTGAGGCAGTCGCTGTTTTAATGTATGTATATCAGAAGGCATATAGTGTAACGCTCAATAGAGAAATTGTGACCAGACTCAGAGAAACTACAGCAAGAATGTACGACCACGATGACGCTGGTGTCACTCAACAGGAAGGTATGTGACTGGCATCAAAATAATCAAAAGTGTGAAATTTACATGGCGTATTTCCATGCAGATCCCATAACGATAGCTTGTCACTCCAATAATGGAAAGCAATTTTGTTTTTTGACTGACATTTATCAAAGCTGACTTGTGATTTAGTGGAGCTCAATTTATATACTGGCCTTGAGTTTGTGTTTCTCGAAATTTTTGTTAAAAGTTCGATATGAAAAGGCCTATTTAGTGGAGCTCAATTTATATACTGGCCTTGAGCCTGTATTTCTCGAAGTTTCTCTTGAAAGTTCTATATCAAAAGGCTTATTTTCTTTTGTATCATTTTCATACAAGTTGTCTCCCGTCTCACACTTCAACGCACATTGTTCGTTCTTTCACTAATTAATCTTAAAATGTTTGATACATCACTTGAACATCGGGTACGGGTTAGTAAATTATTTTAACACTCACTCGCTTATTTCTACATGAACGCCTGCTAATTCCTGAAGGCGATTCACACGGAAAAATGCCCCATGTCAGACAAAGAAATCAGTGTGTGTCTTGAAACTAGGGAGGTGTTCATGTCAAATATAACCCCGGATTTGATCGGCATGAACACCCGGTTCTTGGTACGTGAACACCTGAGCACAAGTGAAACCCATTGTGGGCGGGTCATTACGGCAAAAGAAAAACCCCGGTTACACAATAGAGTCAGTGTGTAAAACAAATTAATGGCGTACGCGACCGAATGCCAGTCCAGGGATATCGTGTTGACAATTAAATTGATGTCGAGTTACATGAGGGCGGTAACTGGTTTAACTGTCAAAGCGGTACATGTGCTACAAGGCTTGCAGTTGTCGTGACGATGATGTCACGATAATGTGTCATTTAAGACGATATAAAGTTAACATTGTAAATGATGAATTCTGAATTACGCTTGGTCTTACATGCAGGGCATTGTGCATATGACAGTAACTCGAACTGGGGAGCAGTAAAGAATAGGAGCCATAGTAACCCGTGTGTGGAATGAGTCATGAAAGAAATTTCCTCATATCCTTACAATTGCAACCGTTTTCCAACTATTCAATATTGGGAGTAATAAAGAATCATTCGGGGAGGATAAACGGTTGCAATTGTGAGGATTTGACGAAAATTTCATTCATGACTCATTCCACACACGGGTTACTATGGCTGTACATGGCTCCTATTCTTTACTACTCCCCATGAGGGAGGTGATGGGGGTAATTCAACTGTGTTATGATGCCAACCGGTCGTCTAATTGTTCATGGAGGTACATCGCATCACAGGATAGAAATGGTACAAATTGTCATCAGGTTTCGACCCTTTCGTGGAACAACGCGGAAGGCACGTTCAAACCCATAGACGGTATGGGAGACAATCCCGTTCGAACTCTCAACTCGTAATATACCAATCACTTATCCCATCACTAAAGTGACCTGTTTATCTGCCAAGTATATAAACGTTTCACAAGCATACTATCATATAGGAACACGAGTACCTTAACTCTCCATTCCGTAAAAAGCAATGTTCGAGCAACTCTCCATTCCTTAAAAATAATGGAGCGTTCGGACAATAGAGTGACGTCACAAGTGTGTTTCAAGTTCCCCACCTGCCATTTAATTGTCTTGGATGTACATTGCACCAAGAAATAGAAGAAGGATAACACGCCATCAGGTTGCATGTCTATTGAATAGCATTATTATGATTCCACTTATCATTTATCAGGGACGTACATTGCATCATGGGACAAAACGTTATTAGGTTTCAATGGTGGTGAGAACAAATAACGGCGTAATCTCTGTCCCCATCGTTAAGTAAATCCAAAACATGAATGAATCAATGAATGGATTCACCACAATTTAAGAAAGAGAAAACAGATATGCAGAATATAAGCAAATGAGTAGTTGAATAGCTGTGAATACTTGTATTCTGGATCTGGACCTGCACATGGGTGCACTTTCAGTAGACTCGGATATAATATCACGGAATCTTATATCTGACATCAACGCTATATAAATCCCGTGCGAATTTCAAACAAAATCTGTTAGCCAATCAGGTGGCTGGCTGGACGATATAACTTCAAAAAGACGCCCCCTGTAATTACACGTGTGCCAATGTAGTAAACAGAAAACAAAAACAGTACCAAATCATTTCTAGACATCGTGCTGTAAACTTTAAATGATTTACTCGCGCCGAGAAAGTCTGCTTTAATCAGGCGGCAGAAAATACCAAAACAGTGATCGTCGATAAGTTGTTCGTTTCCGTGAATCAATGGCTTGTTATGGAATTTCATAGAATATCGGCAAAACTGTCGCACGAGTTATTCATAGCGTCACATCTAGACGGTACTTCCCACAGGGGCTCGTTATCGTTGTTAATTGGTGAATTAGGTTGATTACAGGCGGCGGGGAGTCGAGGTAGGGAATAAATTACAGGGGGTGGGGAGTCTAGGTAGGGAATAAATTTATTCCCTACCTCAACCGCCCCCCCCTCCCTCGTAATCAACCTAATTAACCAATTAACAACGGTAACGAGCCCCTGTGGTATTTCCCTGATATGCCATCTTGGTTTACCCAGATTCCACATGGGTACATCTCGCAATAAACTCGAGGCGGCCAAAGGTACTGAGTTTCATATCTTCATCGCTAAGGTATTAGACGTTCCAAAAGAGATCCTCCAACAGTGTATAATTTCAATACTTTCACTATTTTGCGGTAATGGAAGGTGTTATATTAAGCGGTAATTACTATCAAGGTACCACCATATTTTTCGATCGTTTCTCAGTCAACAAGTTCCACCTAATTGCGCTATAACAACGACGAAGGGACTGCATTTCACGCATGTGAGGTCATGCACAAGACCGACCTATCGATTAAGGTTCCCAGTATAGAAGATGCTTTGATCCTAATATTTATGAAAAGGCCTCAATTCTAGTCTCATTAAATCAATGTTGTAAGCGGGGTAAATCACAGATTCCGTATGGCTCCCTCGCATTTCCTTCAAAGATCAAACATGTGGCTTTATGCGTCAGAAAGTCGAGGCAATTGTGGCGTGGACAACATTCACAGTCACGCCCTAGTGCCACGGACGGACCACGGCGGCTTGTGAAATCAAACAGGAAAACCTAAGTGATTTCGGAACTATCCGTCAATTCATCGTGAAGACTAAATCGGCAAAACAGTGGAAATTGGCTGAGTCATCGAGTCTGCCTTTTCTGCTCAATCCATAGATTGACCGCTGTAGTTAACTGCAAGCTTCAATAATCTCCCACTTCACACAGTTGACCCCCACCACTGCTCCAACCAAATTGCTTAGATTACAACACTATCAACAGGATTCGTCGTGATCACGAGCATGTTATTAATGGGAACTTGCTATTATTGACACGGTAGGCCCTGAACCACATGGATGGACTTTATGTGACCGCGTGTTGCAGCAACTACCTGTCGCCATAATGCCGAATAGGCATTATACTGCAATAACACAGCGACGGCTAGAGAGCGTCCGAAGCAACATGCAACGATGTTTGCTTTGGGCATCTACCCGTGGACTGACACTCGTTGGCTGCAACGAATGCTTCCGACCACAGCTAAGCACATTTATATGACCAGACATTCATTCTGAATTCATTCTCGAATTTCTTATATCCAAAAAACTTAATTTTGATATAAAAAATAAATCTTTAACTTTATATCAGAGATACATTGTTTTATATCATTTTTGTTTACTTTTTTGATATAAAAATAAAATATTATATTAACCTGTTATTGTTGATATCATTTTTATAAAAAAAAATACCCATTCGCGGTTTAATGAAATAACGGGCTCTCTCAAGCTTCTGCATGGGCTGGACCAGGGTAAAGTTCAAATGGCAAGCAAGCGAGTTATTCGTCGGGTATTCGCTGTACAAACCCTGGGTTAAAACTCTATGTAAGAATCACGAGACAATGCATAAAATAGTCAAATCTGGGGACAACAATATGTCTAGACTTGAGCATTTTCAGCTGCACAAAGATTCAGACAATAGCTTCCTACATGAAGTATCTATCAAACCCTGTGCATATCTGGTAATGATGAAATGTATAACTGATTCTGGCAAAGTGTGCATGCAATTTGAAATATTTCAAATACCGAGAAAAAGGTTCGGTTCGAGTCTGTTACGGTAAATGCAGCTATATTTTGTGCAGGTTGGTTTACTACCCCTATCAAAGCAGAAGACAGCAGGTGACGGCTGTCATTTTGATTTTACGGCAATTTTCAGTTATTCACTCTCGTCAAAATCAGGAACAAACAGATATTCTATAACATTCACATGCAGTTTTATACTACAAGCAACTAAAATGTATGTCGAACAGAGTTTTCAAAGAAAGCGGGTTGCAAACGATGACTGCCGAAGGGCCGCAACTCTTGTTCAAATTACAGAAATTGTTTGGGGTTTTTTCATTTTACAAACGGAGCAGATAAATGAGTTACGCCTACGTAAACGTAACTACTTCTTTCGCAATGGATCTATCTGCGATCTATCTTATCATGACGTAGTCTCTTTTCCATTGCTGAAATGTAGCCCTGTTTGGCTATATCAGTCGATTCATCTTCGCCGTAGTCTATGTTAAGATAACACTGCTTTCTATCTTCAATATCATCACTATACTCATCCTTGGTCTTTTATAGGACCACCATCTCTTCCCGCAAATCATATTTGATACGCTTCCGAGTTTTAGTAGGCTGATCGGAAAGATACTAGAACATGTAGATAATTATGAAAATGAAAACTAGTCAAAACGCTTTGGTCGTGAGACCTTTCGACTTCAAGGTATTACCGGAGATCTTCGGGATTCTCCGGAGCTCGGTGCTCGCTCAGAGCCCTTCGGGTCAGCTTCAGACGGACTAGGCGGAGTCCAAAGGAAGGACTTACTCGAGAAACTAACAGTTGGAGAATATGGTTGGTTCTTTTTGATGGCTGCTAACAGAGATAATCTTTGTCAGGCATGAGCCCTGTGGCATATACATAATTGCTGATATTTATTAGACTTCAGAACTAAATCAATTTTATCTTCACACACACACAGCTTTATATGTCTTTCTGTTACAAATATCATCAGAAGTTGCTAGTATTGTTGATATGATATTAGATGTTAATATATCAGAGAGTGAAATGATAGTCACAATTGTATACTCCCGGCCGGCTGAGCTGGTTAGGATATTGTCAGAAGCCTATCACTTATGAAGTATGTCAGGTGTCTGAAGGCCTCCCATGGCATGGTCCTCTGACCATTTCTCTAGCCATGGACTGTTTGCTAAAATGAAAGAAAGGGTTGCACGTAAATTTATAAAAAATATTACTACGCACAAGATGTACTACGAGAGTCTCAGTTGAACCAAATGGAACATGGATCTTCCTGTCTTACACCATGCTGAAGTTGAAACATAGCTAGTTCTAGTATGCCAAGCCAAACATTGCTAAATTGCCAGAGAGCGCAGGCATGGACAATTTTATCTAATCATCAACAACACTGGAGAATTGAAGCAGTAGGGAGCATCTAGGTCGACATGTGACATATTTCAGGAGAGGTAGACTTCTGGTACCGTCATAGTTTGATTTTGTTAGTTACATGGAAGAGCGAATTCCTGTACTTGGTTGACAAGGACCTATGAACTTTATATGAACACGAGTTGGGTTTAGATGAAGGTTGTTGCATTGTTCGGAGGTGTACCTCTGTAGGTGTAAGTAGCTTTGAGCTTCAAAACTACTCATTTATGGCCTCTTCCAGTGGGGCATTTGCACTAAATTTCAAGTTAATCCCTCAACAATGCAATCTTGCCAAATGGCTGGCCGCATGATCTCTAGCTCGTTAATCGTGGTGCTTTGCTATCTCTTTAACCCAGAAAATATTTTAATCGATGATAACTGCACTATTTTCGACCTGAAGTTGCCAAAATTATCATAAATGTAGCAGTACTTGATCAATATTATCATATTTACACCAGTTATCAATTTTAAAGAAAGCTGCCACATTTTAAAGAGATAGGCGAGATATCATGAGAACGAACAGGAGCCCACGCGCTTCACAGGAGCCCACGAGCCACTATTAATTTTGTTGAAAAATATATTTTATGAATCTGAAATTTCAAACATATTTGATGAATACCTTAAAAGCTATTGGCGAGGATATATGAAGGTAAAATACTTCAGCTGTTGCGAACAGAAGAAGGAAATTGACACTAACTTCTATTTCATTGAACGAGCAGCTTTCAGAAAATATATAACTTTGCAATTCAACTGACCAAAATCTGATAATTTGTCGAAAATCTTATAGCTGTGTATCCTGGAACTATAATAGCAGCCAGTGTGGATGGTTCCAACGAAAAATTCTATGTCACTCAACAAGCTTACACAGCGCTTGTGCTTTACTTAGAACTGGGTTATGTAATTTGGATATTTAGAGCTGGAGATAAAAACGGTTGTATATTTACCCCCCATGATCCAGATCGGAGATTAATAAGAACAGAAGCTTCATGCCATCCTATTGCATACCATACTGGCATCGTGGGTGAATATAATATACTTGCATAACAACGATGCGATATCATCGAAAAGTAATTTTTGATGTTTTGTGTTTAACCTATTAAATTTGTTAATCTTTAATTGGTTCTCAAAAACACCTCACGTTCAACTTAAACAACGTAAATGTATGTCCATTGTCTGAGAACATTGTCTATAGACACATATGTACTTCCAGTGTATTTATTTGGGGTTGAATCATTTGATCCGGGTAACCGATCTTGATTCGTATACATTCCTATTGGACTCTTCTGGGTCCGTTCTGTAATCCGGTAGACAACGTATATTTATATTTATTGCAATGCCGATGATTTATATCGCTCGATTTACGTTTCACGGGAGTCTGGTGAACTTGCGGAGGAAGGCGAAAATCGATGGAGGCGCCTGATTGATCAGTCTTTTGTGAGCAACAAATTAAACGAAACCGCGAGTTATTCGCTCGAGTCGGATAAGTTTGGCTCGATTATCACTCAGAGAGTTTAGTTCTTATTTCCCAGGAAGCCGCTTTGGTTGTAAAAACGTTGTTTGTCTGAAATTAGTCTCTTTTTATACGGATGTTCGTACACAGCTAACTTCAGAAGTTAAGACAAGAACAACTTGTCGCTTTTTTGTACAGTCACTGAGGATCTATTATGCTATACTCTCTGTCAGCGCAGTCTCCGTCACAGGGCGGAAAAGAGTGGACTCAAATGTGGAGATGCTTATCAACACGACAATTTCCATACATCATTACCTCACTGCTTCTGCTCGGATACTTATCAACCAAATACTCTTTCCAAACACCGTGTCGTTACTTACCGTTACTGCACATACACTTTATAGACGCACCCTTGCTCATAGGTTGTGACCTTACAGTTTCTGAATCCCTAATCAAACCTATACTCTCCAGATATCGTGACCTTACAGGTTCGGGGCCCTTAATAAAGCCAATGATATCCAGACACCGTGATATCACAGTTTCTGGACCTTTAATTAGCTCTACACTTTCGAGACATAGAGACCTCAGAGTTGTTGACCCTTAATCAACCATATACTCTTCATACATATTGACTTCACAGTTTCTGGGCCCTTAACTCTATGATCTCCAGACACCGTGACCTCGCAATTTCTGAACCGTTAATCAACCATATACCCTCTCCAGATATCGAGACCTTACAGTTTTGGACCCTTAATCCACCATATACTCTCCAGACATCGTAACCCCACGGTTACTGGACACTTAATCAACCCTACAATCTCCAGACACCGTGACCCCACAGTTTCTGGATCCTTATTCAACCCTATACTCCCCAGATATCGTAACCTCACAGTTTTTGGACCCTTAATCAATCGTATACTCCCAAAAAATCGCGATCTTAGTTTGTGGACCCTTAATCAACCCTACGATCTCCACACACCATGACTTCACAGTTTCTGGATCCTTATTCAACCCCATACTCCCCAGACATCGTGATATCACAGTTTCTGGACCCTTAATCTTCTCGTGATTTCCAGATACCATGATCCCACAGTTTCTGGAGCATTAATCAAACCTATACTCCCAGACATCGTCATCTCACAGTTTCTGGAGCATTAATCAAACCTATACTCCCAGACATCGTCATCTCACAGTTTCTGGACCCTTAATCTACTCGTGATTTCCAGATACCGTGACCCCACAGTTTCTGGACCATTATTCAACCCTATATTCCTTCCCCATAAATCGTGATGTCATAGTTTCGGGGTCCTTTATCAACCGTATACTCTCCAGACATCGTGACCTCACAGTGTCTGGATCGTTAATCAACCCTATATCCTGGGATGTTGATCTCACAGTGTCTGGATCGTTAATCAATTCTATCTCCAGGTATCGTGACCCTCACAGTTTCTAGACCTTTAATCAACCCTATCTCAAGACTTCGTGACCTCACAGTAGTCGCCAGAATAGTGACCCGTATATAGTGACCCTTATACATATTCTGGACCCCTGGATTGACTTCACAATTTCTGGACACTTTTTCAACCTTGCAAATTCAAGATATCTTGACCTCAGTTTCTTGAAGCCTATCAGGTGTACAATTTCCAGGTTGGCATATCTCACACTTATGAACCCTACAGTCTCTGGGCGTTGATCTATTTGACAATTTCTAAACATCTTACATGTAGTCTTACAGATTCCCAGCACTTAGGAACCCTATAATTTGTTAACGTTGATCAGTTGTATAATTTCTAAAAGTATTAGCCTTAACACATAAAATTTCGAGTTTTAATAATTTACTGATCTGGGGTCATAATGACCTTGACCTTTGAACTCAACCTAAATTTTAGAACGTGCGTGACACATCGTCTCCCCCCCCAATGTATCTACTGGCACAAAATGTTGCGATTTTTAATGATTTCCCCATTTTGGGGTCACAGTGATCTTTGGCAATGACCTCAATTTTGGTACGAGATATCTTTTCCAGAAATTAACAGTTTTCAATGATTTCCTGGCTTTTAGGCCATAGTTTATACTATCTGTCTAATAACTTCCGCATTATTCAACAGAAAATCCTGAAATTACTCAAAATACGTTGGGGTAGAAATGTCGGATTTCACATTTTTCCCTCATTTTCTAAGGTGCCCTCCACATACATAATACTGTATCTATATATTCAGGGGTTTTTTGTTCATTGTTCTATAACAGCACACCGGCAAAATAAGTTCCAATATTTCTATCGCTGAACTGAAGCGTGTAGTGCATATCATCAGTCCATTTACGACAAGCAGAAGTCATGGAAACGTTTACAATAAACATGAATGAATGTTCTATTTGTATTTCCAGCTCATGGCAACTGAAATTAATGGACAGTTGCAAGCGTATCAGTTAATGTGGGAAAAAACAAGCAACCAGGAGGTGGAGGTAACAAACTGTACACGGTCAATGGTAAAGGCTGGCTAATTTGCTCACATCCATCGTGTAGTTATTTCTCGGGCACCTCAAAGTGGCTACGTCTGAAAGCTATCTTTCAGGCCAATTTAACTCCGAGGCGTAAAGGGATACCACGGACTATAAAAGGTTAATTTGTATGGATTAGTTGTGCGATATTGAAATCCAAATAGATCTTGTCTCACAAAAGTAAATGACTACAAATGCAGACGGCCTGCAAGAAAGCTAAATATATTATTTCCTTGCTGAATGCTAAATATCTGCCAATTTCGGCACTTGCTATAAATCAGCTAAACTCCCCTAAAACATATAGAATATTCTGCCATGGCCTAGTGCCGCACCACCTACCCAAACCTTACAGCAGCTGACACTCCGTGACTTATAACTTATTGTCACTTTGAGCCTATTTCCATACCCCGCCGAGGGTAAATCCAAAATGGCGGCCACGAGAGTGTACTGAAGATTTGCGTTTTCGCAGTTTCCCTTTAAATTTGTTTGCCTTCTTAGGCATAAAAGTGCCCCAGATTATTTAACTTCACGTCTTCATGTCAGAATGTAGTTACCTGGATATAATAGGATAAATATTTCTCTCGGAAAAGCTGAACGAAAAATGATAAAAACTGCATTTTAAAAAAGATCACTTCTTTGTGACGTCGTCAGAGCGCGGCCATCTTGGGGTGTTTGATATTCTCTGATAGAGCTTGACCCCAAGATAGTATGGGAAGATTCAGCTCCCTGTAGCCGTAAGAAAATATTTACGAGGGGCCGATCTGAGTACGTTTGTTGGTAGGGTTGGGACAGTAGAAGCTCAAAACGCTCGTCAATGCTGAATATATAGTTGGGAATTTATAACCCTAAATATCTGGCTTTTTGTATCAGTTTATATAAGAAACGGTACAACGATGCCTGCAAATCACACACAATTGGGCCTATCGTTCTTTACCATGCAGTCCATATCGGCCAAGCAGCTTATCAGGGACTTTTGTGGGGTTTATGGTCGTCATGTTGCAGAATGCAAATATCTCCAAGACTTTATTAAATGGTATAGAAGGTTATGGCATTCTTCTGGCATGTATATGACATGCAATAGCGTCCTACCTCCGGGGAATATAATCTTCAGCTATTTTCGGTAAATTCAATTTCCAATTTCTGTCACTATGGATCAATTTTGATCAATTTGGGGCCGATTGACGTTCGTATGCCTCTACCGTTATACATCCTGGGTGTATAAAAAGCTGCGATAAGCAATTTCACAGATAATTTCTTTCCGGTTCTCACTGGGGAATACAGACAATAGATCTCTCTCGGACGACTCTCGCAGCGAGAGGTAAATTCGTCAAGCCGGTACGCATAGCGAATTACAGGATTGGCTTCCAGGAAGGCCAGGCGGGCCAGCTGATCACGCAGGATTGTCGTTTACCAAACCTACTGTCTTTCTTCGATGTACCTACATTTACATAAATATCATTATATTAGCTTCTCATATATCCCACTTTCTCAATCCCAAGATACCATATAGCCAAATGCTGGTAGACGGAGGCTCATAATGTCAAAGAAAATCCACGTACGCTCAGGTCATCTCTTCCGGACATACCCCGAATCAATCGATAATATATCCAAATATACATGAAAAGCAATATACACTTCGAAGTAACACCAAAATATGCCATTAAGAAGGCTTAGTTTAGGTTATACAATGGTTATATTAAAATATAGTTTAATAAATCCTACAGATGTCTCACTACAATAATGTATAGTCAGTCAAAAATTTCTGCAATGCTGCATGGCTATAATTCAGCCATTTAGCTGTTCTATCAGCAAAATGCCCCTCCGCCCCCCCCCCCCATCAAACTTTCTGCGCTATCTTCGGAACGACAAAAAATGGAGAGCTGACACTCCGTGACTTTATAGTTTATCATATTGGGTTAACTTTGAGCCTATTTGCATAACCCTCCCAGCAGAGGATCATGAGTAAATCCAAGATGGCGTCCACGTGGGGTATCAGAAAAGTGATGTTTTCGTCATATTTGTTCAAAATTTCTGCTTTCCCGCAATGAAAAGTGGGCAAACACTATTTTATTTCACATTCACATTAATATTTACTAATTTATCATGCAGTTTTTGTGGAGAAATTGCATAAATAAAAAATTCGGGGAAAATGACCGAAAAATCAACCCAAAAATGCCGTTTTGGAAAATGACGTCATCGGCCCATCTTGGATTATTTTACATTTTCTGGTAGAGCTTGACCCAAGGGTATAGTGTGGTAAATTTCAGCACCCTAGCTCAAGGGGTAACAAAAAACCCAGGCCAGATAGGGTTAGTGTGTTCTTGTTGTTTTTTGTACACATTTTACCACAGACATTTTAACATACTGGTATCTAAAATATGACGCAAAGTTGAACCAAATCTAATGTTCTCAATGTTACCATATCTGCGGTACCATTGCATCAAAATATCACGTTGGTTCAAGCTGTCCTAGTTTAGACACTCAGGCCTGCAAGTGGCTCACAGTGAAAATATAGTAGGAAATTTGCCAAAATATAGGAGAAATATAGGAATTTTCTTAATAAAATATAGGAAAATATAGGAAATAAAGGAGTGTAAGACAGGTCACTACTACATTGTATGTTCCAAACTTGGTAGTTTTCTGGTGTTTAATCAAATTATTTGCACTGAATGCGGTCATAGTGGTGGAGATTGAGGAGACCCGTTCTGCTGCTTGGTTCAACAAAGAGATTCAAATGTTTTAAAAACTAATTTATTGGAAATGTATTTCCTCATGCCAATTTGACTCGTATCAGAGCATTGGTGAAAGGCTTCATGAGAAAAAATCAAAATATAGGAAATATAGGAGGTTTTGAGTAAAATATAGAAAAATATAGGAATGACTCAAAATATAGGAAACTATAGGAAATATTGCAGGCCTGCATATTAACAAAATCCATACTAAAATGTATACGAAATGCCAAAAAAAAAACACCAAACAGTTGAAACTAGCTAAAAGATGAAAGCCCACTCTCATATGTCCACAGACACTGTTTTACATCACTTTCGTCAACCGAGCGTTCACAGTATAAAGCTATTTCATCGGTCTGAAACAGCTTTCTGTGCAAAATTTAAGAAATAAACTTTGGTTGCATGATAAATTAGTAAATATTAATGTGATGTGGAATAAAGTAGTTTTTGCCCACTTCTCATTGCGGAAAAGCCGAAATTTTGAAGAAATATGACAAAAACATCACCTTTCTGTTACCCCACGTGGGCGCCATATTACATTTACCCATGATCCTCTGCTCGGGGGGGGGGAGGGGGTTATGCAAATAGGCTCAAAATGGCCCCAATATATGATAAACCAAAAGATAGCGCAGAAAGTCTGGTAGCGGGGGCCATTTCGCCCCCACCCCCCCCCCCCAGGCCAGATAGGGTTAAGCTATTAAATTTTCTTAATCTTTAATTGGTTCTCAAAAACACCTCATGATCAACTCAAACAATCTAAATGTATTTCCATTTCATTAGCTTTGAAAAAGTTGGAAGTATCTCCAACGAAACGTCAGCTCCACAACAATAAAGAAGTTATCCATAGAATAGCCTTGTGTTGTATTTCCACTGTCTGAGAGCATTTTTGTCCCCCGCCGCAACGCGGCCGGGGACTTTAAAATGGTTCTTGCTTCTATGTGTCCGTGCATGCACGGACATGTCCGTGCAAATACTTCGTAAGCAATAACTTCTAAATGCCTTGTCGGATTCCTCCGAAATTTGGCATCTGCATTCTTTGCGACAAGACGTCTCTTGGTATTACGTTTCAGCAAGATCCGCCTGTAGGTGGCGCCACTGGGGTCTTGCTTCTATGTGTCCGTGCATGCACGGACATGTCCGTGCAAATACTTCGTAAGCCATAACTTCTAAATGCTTTGTCGGATTCCTCCGAAATTTGGCATCTGCATTCTTTGCGACAAGACGTCTCTTGGTATTACGTTTCATTAAGATCTGCCTGTAGGTGGCGCCACTGGATCTTGTTCCAATCTTTAGTGCATGTCCGTGCAAATACTTCGTAAGCGATAACTCCTAAATGCTTTGTCGGATTCCTCCGAAATTTGGCATCTGCATTCTTTGCGACAAGATGTCTGTTGGTATTACGTTTCAGCAAGATCCGCCTGTAGGTGGCGCCACTGAGTCTTGTTCCAATCTTTAGTGCATGTCCGTGGATGTTCGTGCAAATGCTTCAT
>JAVTVY010004055.1:0-39045 GCA_036873755.1 Hanleya hanleyi | reverse complement strand
AACACTCGTTCCAGCGGTGTACACCCCGCCCGCTTGGTAGGTGGCCTTTGCATTGAAGATAAAGGCGTGTCTATTATCCATGCGCAATCCTTGCTGGTTTAGCACTTCGTGTGGCCGGCTACTATGTTTGTAACACTGAGCAACATTCAAAATGGCGCAGCAGTTGACCTTACGCATGCGCTCAAGAACCAAAACGGACAATACAAAGTAGCACTGCTCGAGCTCACTTTCTACCCACTATGGGAGAACGTCCCAGCCGGAACTAGCTTCTCTGTTGGCGGGAACATTGTGGCTGTCCCTAGCGGTTATTACAATGTCTGTTCCCTTAATAAAGAGGTCTTCAAGCCACACGGGGCGAGCCTGGAGATAAACCATGCAACCGGTCGACTGACGTTGAAGACCGACAGTAGCATACAACTGTTTGGCCTTGCACGGCTCCTGGGATTCTCAAATCCTGACAGTATCCTGAATGGGAAAGTGCAGGGCGACAGCTTCCCCACACTAGCACCCCATAAAGAAGTGTTCGCTCACCTGGGTGAGGCGAACACATCGCACAATCTAGTGGGGAAGGCAGTCGAGACGGCTCGCACCAGCACTGCATACCCTTATGTGGTCTACCCTTCCACTCTTCTCAGAGCTATAGCTGTGACCAGTGAGGGAATGAACTGCGGAAAAACCATTTCTTTCCCTAACCCACAGTATAAGCCACTAATATCTGGCCCTATCTCACAGCTAACGTTCTCCCTGTTAGATAGTTCACACACACTTGTAAAGACTGCTTATATAAGTGTAACTTTTGGTATTGATGACAACGATGGTTGAATCCGCTGGGCCCAGATGCAGCGATTTGGCCTTAAGCGATCTCGCTGATACCGAAGGGTTTGGCGACGCGGGTCACAATGACCGCGTCTACGGATTTCAGTTCAAAAACGGCGTATACCATCGAAAGAAACTTACGCCAGGAAGATCCCCGGATGTAAGTTTCAAAGATCTTGAAGATATTAGCGCGGGAAAAACACGGACGCACGTGAAATACAGTGTAGTGAAAAAGGCAAACGGAGAATGGACTCTCGCCGAAAGTGACAATGTGGGCTGTCTCATTGACCTTAATGTGGTCGAATCAGGAGTACAGGTCGATAAATTCGGGTTTGTGAGAAAGGTTTTTAATCGAGGAACGGCATTCCTGTCCTACAGTCCGGTTGAAAACAACGTCAAAGTTCACCTCAAGGACTGGAAATTCTATTTGAGGAGCACTGGTCCTCGAGGGGCTCTAGTAATAAATACGTCGTTACCCGCCCTGACCACTCTTCCTTCAGACTCAACTATCGTTGCTGCAATACTATTACCGCCCGCTCCCGCTCCCGATAGATTGGTGGACATACTACCAGATCTCCAGATCAAGTGGCTTGACAAGCACGCTGATCAAGAGTTGCGGATTTTCTTTGGTCTTAACGCAGTTAAAAAGCCTGTCGTGCATCTGTCGTTAGAGGGTATAACTACAAAAGTAGGAAACGATGTGACAGTGGCTAACATCTTCCTAGCTGAAGGCGTCAGCTTAAAATCTCTCAAGGTGTTCAACCGCCCCTTGGATGACCTCGAGTTAGATATTCTTGACAACAGCATATAGATTTATCATGGGAGTGTATCCATCATTGGATGAGGCCGAATCCGCGCATGACTACAGGCTAAAGCATATCTGTGATATCCAACATGAACTCTCCCAAGATCGTGATTCTCGGTCGAGTTTGTACAAAAAATACCGCAAAGCGGTGAATGCTCTAGATGGCGTTGACGCTGCGCTTGCCACAGTGGCTTTGGGCCTCGGCGCAACTGGTGTTGGCCTCTTATCGACTATAATTGCCGCACCCGTTGTTGTGGTGCTTGAGGTCTCGGCTCTTTCGAGTGGTTTGGCAGGAATAGCCTGCAAATTCATATCTCGACGCCTGACCATCAAAGCTAAAAAACACGATGAAATTCGCGTCCTAGCGTCATCAAAGTTGGATTCCATCGCAGATGCTATCTCGCAAGCACTTGTGGATAACAAGATCTCTGATAGCGAGTTCCGTCACATCCTAGCGGAGAAAACTAAATATGATGCAATGAAGAACGCGATCAGGGCTAAATCGTTGAAAGCATCCCATATCAGCCAGGAAGAAAAAAACGCACTTCTGAAGCAAGGCAGGGAGGAAGCAAGGAAACAGTTTGCCAGGGCAATCGAGGTAGAATCACGATAAACTGCTTTCTACAGGCGGATTATTGAAGACGCCATGCGCAGCCCCTGCTACTTTTCGGCGCATTAGTATATCATGTTAAAGCCATGTACATTTCTCACAACCTGTACCAGACCCAATCCAATGGAAAAGCCAGCCAATTCCAATGCAGACGAGCAATCGTTGAAGATTGACGAAAAGGTGCCGGTTCCCGCTCGACTCCCCAAACGAGTTACCAAAAGATACCCGCCCATAACTATGGAAATGATAGATGATTTCTTCAGTGTAGGTTATAGCTCAACAAGGGGAGAGCCCGGAGATCTCCGCTACCATCGCCAGCGATGCCTGACCTGCCTTGAAGGTGTATCCTTGGCCGGATGTGATCTTTGCATGAGGAGAGAGGAAATTTTCCAGTGGTCGAAGTGAATTGAACATGGGGCTGACACTGCAAATAAGACATGTCGTCGATCGATGGTAAAATGCTAGCCAACATGGCCTATCATGCCGCTGTCATTAGCGGCTTAGCGATAGGTTATGCTCGTCTGGGCAAAATTGTTTGGAAAGGCCCTGCCCCCAAGTTGGATTTTACCGGCTATGACACAGGAATGCTTATTGCCGACGTCGGCCTAGCCTTAGCCACAAAAGACTTGCTGATTAAGCAAGGAATCCTCCCCGCGGACATTTTGAAGTAGACACTCTGTCGCATTTACACGCGTGAAAGCGGACAATAAATACTACAGCACTGCGTGCGGCTACTGACTGCCGGATCTGATAGCGAGCCGTTCAAGGGGCTTCCCCTCTCAATGAAGCCGAGAGAAAAAAATCGATAGTAACCTACATACACTAGCTCAAAGCAAGGAATCCTCCCCGCGGACATTTTGAAGTAGGCGCTTTATATCGCCTCTTGCCCACCATATTTTTTGTCTATTTTTTTCCTTACCCTTCACTGTCAGAGACTTTGATGAGCCCCAATTGGTTTCGATATTTTTACACTTAATTTGGGGTCCTCCCTCCCTCCTTCCTCCCTCCCCCTCCCTCCTCCCCCTTCCCCCTCTCCCTCCTCCTCCCTCCCCCTCCCCCTCCCTCCTGTTTCATTTTAACAAAATTCCACCACGTAACCAGAGTCCCTTAAGAATGACCGCGGGGATTTCCCGGGCTGTCTTACTATATATTATTTTCCCACACCGATCATTCCGTAGGACTCTGGTAGGTACCTTGCTCGTATATGTCGCCACCTATTTCGAAATTTATTTTAATTACAGAAGTGATCGAAATATTTGTTCATACGATGGCAATTGACATATACGCTCACCAAAGACCCCGGGAAAGTCTTTAATAAGATATATACCGACAGCTATAGTATATACAAGGGAACTCCTGTTCCTCGACAACATACGTGATGCGACTGGGTTTCGATCTCGGGTCGGTAGCATTTGAGTTTAGCTACTCTACCTCTGTTCTATCCCCAGTCTTCTTGAAAATACAGGTTCAAAATCACGCCTATGAATCTACCAGAGTGTTGTGCAACACCTTACTTCCTGTTATCGTTGCTAGGATACGAATACACAGTCCCATACAAGTGCTGTCTCATTCAGACATGAGCCGAAAGAAAATCAATAGTGACCCACATACAACACTCAGAGTAACACTGTATTTGTTCAAGGCTTGCTATTTTGCGAATGAAGGTCCTACCCGAAATAGACTAAATATGTTAGCTGGGTCACGTCTGTGAGGAATTTTTGTTTGCTCAGGCTTGATTATTTAGGTCGGCGTATATTTACACGTTTACACCTGTAGTAGTCTAAGTTATTACTACAACAGATTCATTATTATTAGAGCATAGGCTATGGCTGCGCCTACCAGCCATTGCTGATTCCGTCGTGAATGTTCGCGGGCCATGGCCTGGGAATCCTGGGTGGCTGCTAATGTGCAGTAGTAGTGGGAGATGGGTTCCTTATCTCGCAAATCCACTTTGTTAAGGACTGCATCTGTGAACGCATGTAGGATCTCCCGTCGCCCCTCGTTGTTGTCGCCATCTTCATACATAGCCTGTACCACGGCACGGTAATCCATGAATGAATTCACCTTGGATGCATACCGTAGAATACGAAACGCTTGGGTCTTCGACATTCCGCTGGAAAGCCGTGGACAGGTCTCCATCATTCCACAGGAAGAGTGTGGACGGGTTTCCGTCCCGCAGGTAGAAGAGTGTAGGCAGGTCTCCGACATTCAGATGGAAAGATGTGGACGGGTCGCTGTACAGCATGTGTATATAAGATGATGTTTAAAGCCGTTACTGGTATCCCCATCGATTCTGTATGTTTAATAGGTGGTTGCGGCGTAGAGCCTGGGCCGGCAAGGGTGGTGGGCCGTCCCGAGGCTATACAGAGTATGCGCCCAGCCCCCCACTTGGGAAGCTCCCCGTTCCCCCACACCTCTCCCACACATTAGTGCCCCTTGGGAAGCTCCCTGCTCCCCCACACCTCCCCCACAAATTACTCTATTCACCCTCCCTGCTGCTGTGACGATATCGAATGGCACGCTATTCAGATTTTCTTCAATAACAAACCTACTGATAAACATGATTAATTTATATGCCCCAGGAAGCCTAAAGAAAATTTCTCAAAAAGAACTGGACAACATCACAAAGAAATTTAACTCCCCTATTATCATATGTGGTGATTACAACAGTTATAACCTCATTTGGGACGACAATTGCTCCAACGCAGATGAAAAAGCCCAAGTAGTGGGAAAATGGCTTGACTAAAACAACCTATGCTATTTAAATAATGTCCACGTGACGCGGATAGATATGAACACAGGCAAACTCTCTGCAATAGATTTAATGATTGTCTCCCCTGATCTAGCCGTTAAATCCGAATGGGAAGTGATTCCTGACACGCTTGACAACGATCACTTCGCCATTCTGACAAAAATTAGTATAAAATCGAACTCTGAAAGGACAGACGCCCCTCCAAAATGGTGGAACCCAGAGTGTGCAAAGAATATTGCGGCCAAAAAGAAGGCACTTAGAAAATTCAAAAAAAGTAGGCTCCAAAGTGATCACGCTAACTACAAGGAACTCAAAATTATAGCTGAAAAAAGTGTCAAAGAAGCTAAATCAAAATGCTGGGAAGACTTTTGCAACACTATAGATACCAAAACCAATTCAAAAAAAGTATGGAACAAAATAAAAAATATACAAGGAAAGTTAACGAACACAGTCCCTGTACTAAACAAAACTAAAAAAACGAACAAAGAAAAGGCAGAACACCTCGCCGAATCTTTCGCTTCAAACAGTAGCGATAGCAACCTGAAACCAGAATTCAGAAAAATTAAGGAAGAAACAACGATAGAAAACAATTTGGACGATCATTTAGAAAACTATCTCAATGCAGACTTCAACATTAATGAATACCGCAAAGCTATACACTGTAAAAAAGAGAGCTCACCTGGTGAAGACAAACTAGGATACACGATCCTTAAACACCTACCAAATAAAACACAGAAACTAATTTTGAAATTAATTAATGTCAGCTGGCAGACCAAACAACTTCCAAGTAAATGGAAAACATCTATCGTTATCCCAATCCCAAAACCAGGTAAAGATCCATCAGACAGCAAGTCATACCGCCCGATTTCTCTCACTTCAAATCTATGCAAAATAATGGAAACCATGGTAAAGAATAGACTGGAATTTCATATGGAAAACAACAACTTATTAAACAAAACTCAAAGCGGCTTTCGTAAGAACAGAAGTACGTTAGACCATATAGCCAGATTACAACACTCAATAAAAAAGGGAAATGCCAAACATCAGTACACACTAGGTATCTTCCTAGACATAGAAAAAGCATTTGACCTTGTATGGCAGGACGGCATAATTATTCAATTAAGCAAACTTGGAATTAAGGGAAGAATGCAACACTGGACAAAAAACTTCCTAAACAATAGAAATTTTAAAGTTCGCATAGGAAACACCCTATCCACCGACCATGAATTAGACAACGGTACCCCTCAGGGAAGCGTCATAAGCCCCACCCTTTTCAACATCCTCATCAATGGCCTAGCCAATGAAATTGACACCAAACACCCAGAAGTAGAACAGTCTCTATTTGCTGACGATTCTGCCCTCTGGAAAACCGCACGCTCCATAAAAAAATTGACAGGTATAATGCAAAATACACTAGATACAATTAGCGGCTGGGCCGATAAATGGGGCTTCAAATTTTCCGCCCTAAAAACAACGGGCATTATATTTTCAAACAATAAACACATTGACGTTAAACTAACACTAGGAGGTCAGAAAATTGAATTCAGAAATAGTGTTAAATACCTAGGTATGATATTTGACAGAAAACTCACATGGAAAGACCACATCGACCAACTAGTCCTCCGGTGCAATAAAGACCTGAACCTCATGAGGTGTGTGTCTGGGACAAACTGGGGAGCTAGTAAATATAATCTGATAAAATTATACCAAACTCTAATCAGGTCAAAAACACAACATTCAATATCTTGCTCTAAAAATAGCTACTTGAGCTTTCAAGGGAACCGCGTTATGTAGTCTTCAAATGGAAACCAATGAGAAACCTCTTCGTTTAAGACGAGAGGAACTATCATTGAAATATGCAGGAAAAACTAGAGCTTAGGGCGATAATCACCATGCCGCAAAATGTTTGAATTTTTTTAATATGAATATCTAAAGAAAAACTGGGAAAAAGACTCCGCCGCCCTCGGTTACACCGTAAATAAAGTATTCCAAGAACACGATCCCTTTGTATCCATCGCATACATCTGCGACACGAACAAAATCACTAGGCCACCTTGGGAAAAGTCACCCCACGTGGACAAAAGTATACACGACTACTTCACAAAGAAGGGCAACCCAGACTTTATAAGAGTCACCACCCTTGAATATATCAAGCAAAAATGGAAAAATTGCTTTAAAATCTATACAGAGGGATCAAAAACCACAAATGTAATAACACAAGATTGGCTTTTTTATACCTGGGCTCAACATACAAAATCGCTTCAAACTTCCAGACAATATATCTGTATACGCTAGTGAACTGATTGCTATCATTAAGGCTCTCGAATGGATCACGGAGCACAAACCAATCCGTGCTGTGATACCCAGTGATTCCCTTAGTGGACTCACATTCATTGGAAATTCTATATCTGACGGTAGACCTGATCTCATACACAAAACAGAATGTCATGTCAACATCAGAGGTAATGAAGCAGCTGATAAAACTGCCAAAGACAGTCTTGCTAAAACTGCGCACGATGTGCCAATAGGATTAAGATGTAAGAAACTCAACACTATCCTTAGACAAAATAGATAGCAGGTGACAAAAGGAATGGAACGAAGAAGAACGTGGACGAAGGTTCCATTCTTGATGGAAAGAAAAGACAAGTCCAGGGATTCCAGTTAGACAATAAACGTGATGACCGCATCATCACCAGATGAAGACTAGACAAAACCGGACTTAAATCACATCTGTCCATGCTTCTGAAAAACACCTCACCACTCTGTACCGCATGCAACAATGTAGAAGAAACAGAACATTACAAGCGTCTAGTCCGTCATTCATAATCCAGCCGTCGTCCATTAGAGAATATCCACGTCCACAATCCAAAGACCTATTCCATATTCCATATAACAGTATTAGCACCAAATTCAAAAAGAAAACCTACTTGAATGCCCAAAACACAACCCACAACGTGAGACACTTAGAAACGAACTAAAAAATTCAACACTCCCTTAACATTACCAGCGATATTAAACCCTAAGCCTCCCATTAAAAATCAGGTATTCAGGTCCTTGCGAACGTTGTACAGATTACGAGTATGGGTTGTGGAAGGGAGGTGCTCATAAATAGAACTGGGGGAAGGGAGGTGCTCATAAATAGAACTGGGTGCCAATCCATTCACGATACGATAGAACATAGAAGTCTATGAACTTGACGTCGCCTCGACAATTTTTGAAAACCTGATTGTGCGTACAAGGATTCTAGAAGGGCACTGAAAATAACGCCGGTTATGGTTCTTAATGCGTCCTGTCTTAATGTGTCCGTTTGAATGTCTTCTAATCTATATATTAAGCTTTGACTATGGTGATACGACATCACAATATTCCAGACTCGGTCGTATGAAGCTGTAAACATTATTTCAAGACATTTCCGATTGAGAAAATATTACAGTCATTTGAATACTGATATTGTTGTCTGTGCTGTATATGATACTTTCAACATGAGTATGCCAACTACCATTGGTGCTGAATGTAACTCCTAGATGGTTGTGATTTACTTTCAACATGAGTATGCCAACTACCATTGGTGCTGAATGTAACTCCTAGATAGTTGTGATTTACTTTCAACATGAGTATGCCAACTACCATTGGTGCTGAATGTAACTCCTAGATAGTTGTGATTTACTTTCAGCATGAGTATGCCAACTACCATTGGTGCTGAATGTAACTCCTAGATGGTTGTGATTTACTTTCAACATGAGTATGCCAACTACCATTGGTGCTGAATGTAACTCCTAGATAGTTGTGATTTACTTTCAACATGAGTATGCCAACTACCATTGGTGCTGAATGTAACTCCTAAATAGTTGTGATTTACTTTCAACATGAGTATGCCAACTACCATTGGTGCTGAATGTAACTCCTAGATGGTTGTGATTTACTTTCAACATGAGTATGCCAACTACCATTGGTGCTGAATGTAACTCCTAGATGGTTGTGATTTACTTTCAACATGAGTATGCCAATTACCATTGGTGTTGAATGTAACTCCTAGATGGTTGTGATTTACTTTCAACATGAGTATGCCAACTACCATTGGTGTTGAATGTAACTCCTAGATGGTTGTGATTTACTTTCAACATGAGTATGCCAACTACCATTGGTGCTGAATGTAACTCCTAGATGGTTGTGATTTACTTTCAACATGAGTATGCGAACTAATTATTTTTGTCTGAACAGCACAAAATATGGGTTTATACTTGGTGTAAGAACGCACAAGACAAAGCCTACAATAGCCTGTCTGAGCTCAACAATGCTTCTAGACGTGACCCTTTTCAGCTGCACAAAAGCCTCAACAATGCGTTCTTACACCAAGTATCGACCAAAATATGTTTTCAGTATCATAGCTGCGAATCTCAACATTCGTGTCTTCGAAAAAAAAATTCTTAGTTGGACCCAAACAGGCGCGTTTCTGGTTTTAGGGTGAGGCGCACATGGCATACAGTCGCCAAAATTAATTCAACTTGGGGTTGGGGTTGATCGTAAATCTCTACCCCGCGACTAAGAAAACCCGTGGTTCAAATGTCCGGTCAAACTTCAGTATTATAATTTTTTAAGACCGAATGAAACGTAACTTCCAGTTCTTCATTTTGATATTTTCAGCATAATATCGAATGTATGCTCTCTTCAATCGGCAATGTTTAATATCGCACGTCCCCGTAAACCGGCAATATTCCCAATAAGATGACCATGAGAAATCGCGGTTTAAACATTGGATACATTTCGTTTGAGACATAATGAAAATCAACTTAGTTGTTACAATTGGTTAGTAAATATAATCTTTTTTTTTTTTTTTTTTTTTTTTTTTATAATAAATATAATCTGATAAATAAATATAATCTGATAAAATTATACCAAACTCTAATCAGGTCAAAAATAGATTACGGGTCCATCGCCTACCAATCAGCATGTAAGACACAACATTCAACATCTTGCTCTAAAAATAGCTACTTGAGCTTTCAAGGGAACCGCGTTATGTAGTCTTCAAATGGAAACCAATGAGAAACCTCTTCGTTTAAGACGAGATGAACTATCATTGAAATATGCAGGAAAAACTAGAGCTTAGGGCGATAATCACCATGCCGCAAATTTTTTAATTTTTTTTAATATGAATATCTAAAGAAAAACTGAGAAAAAGGCTCCGCCGCCCTCGGTTACACCGTAAATAACGTATTCCAAGAACACGATCCCTTCGTCTCCATCGTATACATCTGCGACACGAACAAGATCACTAGGCCACCTTGGGGAAAAGTCACCCCACGTGGACACAAGTATACACGACTACTTCACAAAGAAGAGCAACCCAGACTTTAGAAGAGCCACCGCCCTTGAATATATCAAGCAAAAATGGAAATATTGCTTTAAAATCTATACAGAGGGATCAAAAACCACAAGTAATAACACAAGATTGGCTTTTTTATACCTGGGCTCAACATACAAAATGGCTTCAAACTTCCAGACAATATATCTGTATACGCTAGTGAACTGATTGCTATCATTAAGGCTCTCGAATGGATCACCGAGCACAAACCAATCCGTGCTGTGATACCCAGTGATTCCCTTAGTGGACTCACATCCATTGAAAATTCTATACCTGACAGTAGACCTGATCTCATACACAAAATAGAATGTCATGTCAACATCAGAGGTAACGAAGCAGCTGATAAAACTGCCAAAGACAGTCTTGCTAAAACTGCGCACGATGTGCTAATAGGATTAAGATGTAAGAAACTCAACACTATCCTTAGACAAAATAGATAGCAGGTGACAAAAGGAATGGAACGAAGAAGAACGTGGACGAAGGTTCCATTCTTGATGGAAAGAAAAGACAAGTCCAGGGATTCCAGTTAGACAATAAACGTGATGACCGCATCATCACCAGATTAAGACTAGACAAAACCGGACTTAAATCACATCTGTCCATGCTTCTGAAAAACACCTCACCACTCTGTACCGCATGCAACAATGTAGAAGAAACAATAGAACATTACAAGCGTCTAGTCCGTCATTCATAATCCAGCCGTCGTCCATTAGAGAATATCCGCGTCCACAATCCAAAGACCTATTCCATATTCAATATAACAGTATTAGCACCAAATTCAAAAAGAAAACCTACTTGAATGCCCAAAACACAACCCACAACGTGAGACACTTAGAAACGAACTAAAAACTTCAACACTCCCTTAACATTACCAGCGATATTAAGCCCTAAGCCTCCCATTAAAAATCAGGTATTCAGGTCCTTGCGAACGTTGTACGGATTACGAGTATGGGTTGTGGAAGGGAGGTGCTCATAAATAGAACTGGGTGCCAATCCATTCACGATACGATAGAATATAGAAGTCTATGAACTTGACGTCGCCTCGACAATTTTTGAAAACCTGATTCTGCGTACAAGGATTCTAGAAGGGCACTGAAATTAATGCCGGTTATGGTTCTTAATGCGTCTTGTCTTAATGTGTCCGTTTGAATGTCTTCTAATCTATATATTAAGCTTTGACTATGGTGATACGACATCACAATATTCCAGACTCGGTCATATGAAGCTGTAAACATTATTTCAAGACATTTTCGATTGAGAAAATATTACAGTCATTTGAATACTGATATTGTTGTCTGTGCTGTATATGATACTTTCAACATGAGTATGACAACTACCATTGGTGCTGAATGTAACTCCTAGATGGTTGTGATTTACTTTCAACATGAGTATGCCAACTACCATTGGTGCTGAATGTAACACCTAGATAGTTGTGATTTACTTTCAGCATGAGTATGCCAACTACCATTGGTGCTGAATGTAACTCCTAGATGGTTGTGATTCACTTTCAACATGAGTTTGCCAACTACCATTGGTGCTGAATGTAACTCCTAGATGGTTGTGATTTACTTTTAACATGAGTGTGCCAACTACCCTTGGTGTTGAATGTAACTTCTAGATGGTTGTGATTTACTTTCAACATGAGTATGCCAACTACCATTGGTGCTGAATGTAACTCCTAGATGGTTGTGATTTACTTTCAACATGAGTATGCCAACTACCATTGGTGCTGAATGTAACTCCTAGATTGTTGTGATTTACTTTCAACATGAGTATGCCAACTACCATTGATGCTGAATGTAACTCCTAGATGGTTGTGATTTACTTTCAACATGAGTATGCCAACAACCATTGGTGCTGAATGTAACTCCTAGATGGTTGTGATTTACGGACGTTCGGAGAAGCGAATAGTCAAAGGAGATGGGGGAAAGTAGATGGAGAATGCCGTAGTGAGATCAGAAGAGAAACTGTTTTGGCAGTGTTAAAATCAACTAGCCATGTTCTAGCCAACTGTGTTATAATACCCATGTCGTGGTCAATCGATGTTATCTGAAATTGAATGTACATAAGAGGCACTTGTCGGCAAACAGTCGAATGTTGTTCAGTATATTACCAGGTAAGTCAGAAATGAATAATAGGAATAGGGACCCAAGCCGGAGCCTTGATGACGCCTGCGTGAAGGCATAATATAGTTGATTCCTTGCCTTGTATTACGACGCGCTGACAGCGATTAAATAAATAGCTTTCGAACCATTTTAGCAAGCTTCCGGAAACACCAAACTGCTGGAATTTCAATAGTAGGCCACGGTGCCACACTCTGTCGAAGGCCTTTCAGATATCGAAGAAAAAAAATAAGAACCTCTTTTTGTTCATCAAGTGCCTTAACAGTGTCGAAGTAGATGTCGAGTCTTAATGGGATGGAAGAAAATCAGACTGGTAAGGTGTTATGTCGTGCCCAATGAAATTAAAAATATACTTGAAGACCACCCTGTCCATGACTTTACTCAAACAGCTCAGCAAGGTTATTGGTTGGTAGTTGGAAGATAGATGGAAGTCGCCCTTTTTAAACAAAGGTGTTACGTTGGCTATCTTCCAATCAGTTGAAATCGACAAAAGATTGGATCGAGTATATTCTTTGCCTCAAAAAAACTTTTTGGACTGATTTTGTCTGGCCCGATTGCTTTTGTGATGTCCAAATTGGCAAGGATATCGAACACGTCGGTAACAATAAAGTCATCTAGTTTGTTTTCTGTATGCAAAGACAGAGGGGGTAATTGTGAATTTGAATCGTCAATATTAGTTATGTTCGTGAAATATGTATTCAGGATCTTAGCCTTCTCGTTGCCGTCATAAGCGAAGGAGCCGTCAATTCTCTCTACAGGTGGAATGTCAGTAAAATTAGAGTTGCTGTCATTGAGGAATATTTACTTAGTTTCCACCAGTATTTTGAGTCAACCCGATCAGTCTCAATTCTTTAAGCTGTTTTGTCTCAGGAACCGTTTCTCGAGCAGTTATCCAGAACAGCGGTCTTCATGCACATTCATCCTCATGTGCAAGACGAGGACCAGAACTCTCACCTACCCTACAGAGTTCTCTACATACAGTTTCAGAGCCAAGGCAGACTTTTTCCACATCATTCATTACCGAGCTTAAGGAGTTACGTCAAAAAGAACAAAAACTCAAAAAATCTGAAGATGACCTAAGAAAACGAGAGGCAGCTCTCAAGGATACTAAACGAGAACCTGGAAGCCCGCGTCACCGAACTTGATCGCAGCAACAGTCTGATCAGAAAACGTATTTGCGCCCTTGAGGCGACTACTTGTACTTCCTCTCCACCAACTACAGACTATCGCACCTCCACCCTAGCCGATAATTCCGAGATTACAAGCGTCTAGTCCGTCATTCATAATCCAGCCGTCGTCCATTAGAGAATATCCGCGTCCATAATCCAAAGACCTATTCCATTTCCATATAACAGTATTAGCACCAAATTCAAAAAGACAAAAGTATACATAAACATAGGCTTGTTTCCTGCAAGAGAGAAGCGGTCAACAATTTTCAATGATACCGGCAAGACATCATGATGTTCCAAAATATCAAATCCGTATCGCTGATCAGTATTCTTAATCCATAATATTCGTTATAGAGTCGTCATCTAAAAAAAAGATGTATCTCAGTCACGCTTTGATTGTGACTGTTCATATGAGTACCATGAGGATCTTGAAGTACATGGGTTCATACGGCCCCTAGACCCGGGTTAAGCGGAATTAGACACAAGTTACGAAACGTAGCGCCATAGATCTTGCACGCTACGTTCGTATTTTGCTATCAGCATGCGATATGTATCGCCAAATTTGAGAAACTTTGAGTGGAGGCGCTTGGTGGAATAGCCCTGTTTTATAAGTTTCTGCAACAATGTTTTGTGACGTTGATTAAAATCGTCACATTTAACACAGGATCTAGCAAATGCTACTAAGCGAGATATGTATACGCCATATGCAGGTCCCACTGGAATATTACTGTCCAGAAAAGGATAGTTTACGATGTCGAAATTGTAATCATCTCTTTTGTCATAAAGTCGACGAGAGAGAATGCCCGCTTCATTTTTATAGAGATAGAGATCTAAATAAGATGCGCCTGTAGGGCTATCTGTAGTTTCCTTCAAATCCAGTGAAGGTGGATATATATCCTTCACTGCGTCATTTATATAGCGATTATCCACAGCGAGAAGATCGTCTATATAACGTTTGGTGAATGAGAAGGATCGGGCTTTGAATGGATCGGTTTTTTGAAAGCGCCTGCATATAGTCATATTCATAAGAAAACAGATACAGGTCAGCCAACAGGGGTGCACAATTAGTACCCATTGGAATACCTATATGCTGCTGATATATTGTGTTGCCAAATTTCACATAGATATTTTTAATGAGAAATTCAAGCAACTCTATAAACAAAGAACATCCCATGAATGATATCTCTTGTATGTAGTCGAGCTGAAGAATGCTTTATGGCTTCCGACATTAATATATCTACGATCAGTTTTCTTGAACACAGATACTATTAATGAACTTATACGGTCAATAAGGTCCTGATGAGGGATTGTAGTATAGAGAGTCGAGAAATCCCATGTGGATACATGTCTGTACGGTATGTGACCTTTAGCATCAAGTTCTTCCGTAAGACATTTTGAGTTTTTCAATATCCACATACATTCAACGCCAGAGTTCTTAGAAATAGTGGCGCAATACCTTTCCCAAAATGCTTTTACCTCCTGAAGGGCCCTCGTCAATAGGGTTGAAAGAAGCTTGGTGGTGCAGCTTCTAGAACCAGCTATGAATCTAGCTTTGTATGGTGATTTATGCATTTTGGGAGTCCAGTATATTTTTGGTATGTCGTTATGATTGGTTGGAAGACAAATACCTCTTTCCCTGAGAAACTTTTTGTGATTGTTAAATAAATCTTCCAGAGTAAATGCAGTTTGGGAGTAAGTAGACGTATTTGATGAAGATATGTCTACACTCAATTCTTTAACCAGCACCTGGTAATAGTAATATTTACATATGAATATTATATTATTCGGAGCTTTGTCTGCTGGGACTATGACGAATTTACTCTGGAGATTTGCTAGAACTTTTTGCGAATTGAGGTTTCTCAGTACTTGTTTTGCTTGGGGAAGAGTACTTCTGTCAATATGGCGGATTGTTTCAACGACCTTGCTCTTGGTGAGGTCCAGCCAATCAGCGAGTACTGTAGGTTCAACTTTTTCTCGCTTAGACCAATCAATAACGTACTGTTCTAATGCAGTCAGGACTATCTTCTGGTCGCCTTCAGATTTATTCTTCTTGGCTCTCTATATTTAGGTCCTTTCATCAGGAGTAATTTCAGATCCTTATCACTCACCACATCAAGGTCACCAGTCACAATATGTTTGCATGGTGTATAGATAAAGTTCGACAATTCACAATCACAACTATAGCCTCCTGACGTGTATAAGTTCCAGTCAAACTCCTTGACAGCATTGGAGTAATTGAATATTTTGGTGGCTATAGATTTAGTATACTTATATGAAATGCAAGGAGGTTCTGTGAACTTGAAATAGTTTGGTACAGCGTTGCGTCTGGATCATTCAGGATTCGAGGTAAATTAATGATGTCCAGTCCTTTATCTAAGTAGTCGAGTTTCAAGAAAAGCCGATCTTGAGATGTTTCGATTATGTTCACTGGACGATACAACCGAAAATACGCTATATCTTGACTTACTTTGCTGATTTTTGATGGTATTATATTTCCTGAAGACGCAGATTGCTGTATATCTCTGGCTATTTGATTTAAAGCTCTCAGAGGTAACGCATACAGAACTGTACGTAAGCTATGTATACTATTGGGTGCGTTAGTTAAACCCACTAAGTAATTTAAAGTGATATGATCGTGAATCATCGAACTATTAAACTTTCGCCAACCATGGCTGCGTTGTCTCCGTTGATGGGGTTTAAATAGTTGGGTAATGTTGGATATATTTGAACGGCGGTTTGTAGCATTCCCGAACCCACTGACATTATCATTTAAACCAAACGGAAACACCGACCCAAGTTCTAGCATCCAGAATAATTCCCGCTCTCGGATTTTTCTCTCAAATCCAAAGGGGGAATCCTTAGTAGATGGATAGACGACGTCTATGATCTGAATACTAAAGTTATCCCAACCATGGTCGGGTCCACAAAAATGCCTACCTATAAGCAATTGCTTTTTCCTAACGGATTTTCTGTGACCGTTCACCCTAAGATGGAGTCTTTGGGTGGTCTTGCCGACCGCGTTGAAAGACCGGGTTCATACCTTAGAACTTTCTATGCTGGACAGTAGACTTAAAGATTTGGAAAGACGTTTAGACAATCCAAACATTCTTGTACAATCTCCACTCTCTTCAAATCGACAAGATGAGCCTGTCTACACTCCGCAAAGGGAGTTCTTACCACCTCCACCCGTGACGTTCAATCCGCCGCCGCCATTTTATAGCCAGTCTGGCTGGCCTTTTATGCCTCCCCAAACTACACATTTTTATCCTGCCATGGCTAATCCGGCTGCTTTCTTACCACCACTACCAGTCCGGCATCCGTGGCCCCAGCCTCATGTCATCCCCGGTCATCAATTTGCTCACAGTGTCAATAACCCCATACCCCACCAAATATCAAGATCACAGACGTTCCAGAGGCCTTCATCAAATCATCGAAATTCTACCCGATACACAGGGTAACCTACATGTAAATCTGCTGTTTCTCAGTCCTCTCCACAGTTCGTGCCACGTGAGAAACCAACCTCTACTGCTATTACAACAACGCCGCAAGTCTCAACGGCCTCAACACAACCCATCACAGACCAATCAAACGACAAGTTATCTGCAGTCTTAACTCCACTGGTATCAATCCCATCTTTTCCCTCAACATATGGATCATGCTGTAACTCAGCATTCCAAGCAGCCATCTCCCGCTTCATCTCTTAGTGCCCAAGAAGACCACTTCAATGGTTCATCCCTTCCGAACTCTGAGTCAACAGTACTAAACGTCCAACTACCAACCACTCATTCATCTGGCAGCACCCAGAACACCGAGTGTTTTCCTGCGGTCTCTTGTTTAGACGAGCGCCCACCGTCAAAGCCAACAACTTAATGAAGTCCACCAGCAACCTAATGGCTGATCTCACGCTCCTAACTTTTAACTGTAAAAGTATTCTTCCAAACTCTGTGTTCATATTCTCCTGCAGCAAACCGATACTGCCTGTCTGCAAGAAGACTGGCTTTTCAAATTTCAAAGTCACCTGTTAAAAACCTTCAATCCTACCTTTCGTGTTGCCAGCAAAGCCGTCGGCGACTCCGATCCAATCTCCCCAATTCAGCGACCTACAGGCTTTGGAGGTATCGCCATCTTTTGGAACCAAAGGCTAGATCATCTAGTTACCCCTCTCTCCGACGGCAGCTCCAGGATTCAAGCCATTGAAATTGCAACATTGCCAAGACCACTCCTATGCATCTGTGTGTACATGCCTATCAAAGGGTCCGGTTCATCAGACATAGAGTACAGTGAAAATTTAGACCAGCTCTATGAATTGATTCAGAAATTTGAATCTTCACATCACATCTGCATTATGGGTGATCTTAATGCTGACCCTTTGGCACCCACCCCAAACTCTCGTGATCGGATTCTCCAGTCATTCTGCAAAATCATCAGCTTGAACCACGGACCAAAGGACCAACATTCATACACGACAACGGAAGAGACTCGTCTACAATAGACTACTTCCTCTTTCCTGGGGTGGACTGCCTCCTTTATGGTGACAAGTTATATAGTAACACGTCCGACCACTACCACGTAAAACTTGTCGTAAAGCTGTCGGCAAATTTATGTGAAATTCCTGCTGCTGCTGTCGACAACCCTCTCAGTTTTCGGCCCAGATGGGACAAGATCGACCACCTGCAGTTTCAAGATGCTTTTGCCGACAATCTTGCGAACTTGCAACTAGATGAATTTTACGGCTCTTCCAGCATCTTTGATCTGCACCTACTGTACAACAAAATCTGTTCAGCCCTGTCCAGCGCGATTCCGAGATCACTATCACCTCGTGTTAAAGCTCCAAGCCGTCTTAGAGTCTGGAACACTTCCATACAACTGGCTGTACGTGACAAGAAGCAAGCATTCTTTGATTGGAAACAACAGGGCTCTCCAGCCAAAATCGAACATCCAGCAAATATTAATATGAGGCTTATGAAAAAGAAACTTCGTCAAACACAACGAATAGCTGTTGCAATCAAGCGAGACTCAAGTATGAAAAGAATCATGGAAGCTGATGTAAACGACAAGACTATTTTCCATAAACTGGTAAAGGCTCAGCGATCGACAAAATCGTCCCGAATTTCCAAGCTCATTATATCTGACGTTCATTACCCAGAAGAAATCTTTAGCTGGATGGCACAATCACTTCTCTGAACTCTCAACTCCGTCATCCAACCCAAAGTTCAATGTAGAATTCAATACAACCACCAGATTTGACAACTTAGTTATCGAAGATCTCTGCATGGACCAGCACGAAAACATTCCTGTTATCACCGAGACCAGTATTCGTAGTGCCATCTCTTCCATGAACACTGGTAAAGCCCCAGATAGTGATGGTACCTCGGCAGAACACCTTAAACTCGGAATTGAACAAATTTGTCCAGCTATTTTTTGCCTCCTGAATGCCATTATGCGTCTACGTAGCGTCCCAAGAATAATGAAAAATGGGATCCTTACTCCAATTTTCAAGAAGAAAGGCAAGGGCATCACAGTCACTCCTATTCTCACTAAACTTCAGGAAACAGTCATCCGAAATCAAATTCACGACACCCTCATTGAGGCTCAACATCCTCTCCAGCGAGGTTTTACAAAAGGGATATCACCGCTGTATAGCTCACTTATTCTCCAGGAAGCAGTCCTGGACTCCAAACAAAGTTCTAATTCTACTACAGTCTCCTTCCTGGATGCCAAATCTGCATTTGACGTAGTCAGTCATCTCCAAATCTCCAGAGTAAATTCGTCATTGTCCCAGCAGACAAAGCTCCAAATAATATAATATTCATATGTAAATATTACTATTACCAGGTGCTGGTTAGAGAATTGAGTGTAGACCTATCATCATGAAATACGATAGTATAATAATCGCTATATAAATGACGCAGTGAAGGAAAAAGATCCACCTTCACTGGATTTGAAGGAAACTACAAAGAGCCCTACAGGCACAGCATATTTAGATCTATATCTCTCCAAAAATGAAGCGGGCATTCTCTCTCGTCGACTTTATAACAAAAGAGATGATTACAATACTTCATTTACTCTGGAAGATTTATTTAACAATCACAAAACGTTTCTCAAGGAAAGAGGTATTTGTCTTCCAACCAATCATAACGACATACCAAAAGTATACTGGACTCCCAAAATGCATAAATCACCATACAAAGCTAGATTCATAGCTGGTTCTAGAAGCTGCACCACCAAGCTTCTTTCAAGCCTATTGACGAGGGCCCTTCAGGAGGTAAAAACATTTTGGGAAAGGTATTGCGCCACTATTTCTAAAAACTCTGGCGTTGAATGTATGTGGGTATTAAAAAACTCAGAATGTCTTAAGGAGGAACTTGATGCTAAAGGTCGCATACCGTACAGACATGTATCCACATGGGATTTCTCGACTCTCTATACTACAATCCTTCATCAGGACCTTATTGACCGCCTAAGTTCATTAGTATTATCTGTGTTCAAGAAAACTGATCGCAGATATATTAATGTCGGAAGCCATAACGCATTCTTTAGCTCTACTACATACAAGAGATATCATTCATGGGTTGTTTCTTTGTTTATAGAGTTGCTTGAATTTCTCATCAAAAATATCTATGTGAAATTTGGCAACACAATATATCAACAGCTTCTCTTATGAATATGACTATATGCAGGCGCTTTCAAAAACCGATCCATTCAAAGCCCGTTCCTTCTCATTCACCAAACGCTATATAGACGATCTTCTCGCTGTGAATAATCGCTATATAAATGACGCAGTGAAGGGAAAAAATCCACCTTCATTGGATTTGAAGGAAACTACAAAGAGCCCTACAGGCACATCATATTTAGATCTATATCTCTCCAAAAATGAAGCGGGCATTCTCTCTCGTCGACTTTATGACAAAAGAGATGATTACAATTTCGACATCGTAAACTATCCCTTTCTGGACAGTAATATTCCAGTGTAACCTGCATATGGCGTATACATATCTCGCCTAGTAGCATTTGCTAGATCCTGTGTTAATTGTGACGATTTCAATCAACGTCACAAACCATTGTTGCAGAAACTTATAAAACAGGGCTATTCCTCCAAGCGCCTCCACTCAAAGTTTCTCAAATTTAGCGATACATATCGCATGCTGATAGCAAAATACGAACGTAGCGTGCACGATCTATGGCGTTACGTTTCGTAACTTGTGTCTAATTTCGTTTAACCCGGGGCTAGGGGCCGTATGAACCCATTTACTGCAAGATCCTCATGGTGCTCATATGAACAGGCACAATCAAAGCGTGACTGAGATACACCATTCTCTAGATAACGACTTTAGAACGATTATTATGGATTAAAAATACTGATCAGCGATACGGATTTTATATTTTTGGAACATCTTGATGTCTTGTCGGCATCATTGAAAATTGTTGACCGCTTCTCTCTTGCAGGAATCTAGCCTATGTTTATGTATAGTATGATTGTCTTTTTTGAATTTGGTGCTACTACTGTTATATGGATATGGAATAGGTCTTTGGATTATGGACGCGGATATTCTTTAATAGACTGAATTATGAATGACGGACTAGACGCTTGTATCCAAGTCTGTTTCGAAAGCTGTATCTTTCCGGCGTTAACGGAACCTTTTGGCTTGTTATATCCAACCTTCATCAAGATGCCCATACTCAGGTCAAATGGAGAAATGAACTGTCTGCTCATGTCAACCAAGTACAGGGTGTCCGACAAAGCGGCATACTCTCAACAGATTTATACAAAAGTCTACATGTGAACGATCTGCTCTTCAGACTAGCTGATACTGGCCTCGGAACAAGGATAGGTCTATCCAACTGCTGTGCACCGACCTGTGCAGATGACGTGGCTCTGGTAGCAAACAAGGATCATGATCTACAAACCCTTCTACACATTGCCAACGACTATAGTGATAATGAACGATATGAAATCCAACTTTCTAAAAGTGTCATCCAGTCCAATGCAAAGACCCCAACCAAGTTTGAGCTGGACGAGCTAGAACTTCCAAACCCAGATACCGCAAAGCACCTGGAAATCCTGAGAGACCGATCTTTAACCTCGGCCAAACCCAACGTTGCAGAAAACATTTTCAAGGGCAGACGTGTCCTCTACTCACTAATGGGCGCTGGTCTCCATGGACGGAATGGATTTAACCCAACCACATCACTTCATATATTAGAAACCTACTTCATTCCTGTACTATTGCATGGGCTTGATATAGCAATACCAGCCCCGAAAGAGCTTGATATCTTAGAACGCTTCTACAAGAAAACCCTCAAAGAGCTTGTTTCTCTTCCGACAGGAGTCGCCGATCCTGCCCATTATATTCTTGCGGGCACTCGACCATTGTGTGCGAAACTTCATCTTCGTATCCTGTGTCTTCTGAAAAACATCTGTTTCAACGAGAAAACCATTGAGCATGACATTGCCGTTCGACAGGTAGCTACCAAAGGGTTTTTCAACACCAGCTGGTTCGCTCAAGTTCGACAAATTCTTGCAAAGTATTCATTACCCTCCATTCGTTTCCCTCGCAGTTCAAGACCCGTCTTTATCCATCACTTGGCTTCCTGTATCCACAGGATGATTGCCTGAGGAATCCTCACCCAGTTATAGCCTTCGTTTCTACCTCGACATGTGACGTCCGTCGACTGAGCATCCGTCTCACTGGCACATATACGCTGCAAGCGAATCGTGCCGTCTTTAACCAGTACCATGTAAAACCCGACAGCAGACTGTGTATCACAGGACATGAGGATCGGGAACATTTTCTGGTAACCTGTCCAGCCCTTGGAGACATTCGATTGAGATATTTCATTCTATTTGTGACAGCTGTCTTCATATCTTCTGCATGACCGTTGAAACGACCCAGTCACTGTGCGAGACCGTTATCAACCCCACCATGTTTATTCAGCGACACGGTGGGCACAGTGCGTGTATTCCAAACTTTGAACGATTCATGCGAATGCTTCTATACTGCCTCCACCACAAGAGGAGTAAAATACTCGCACAACAATAGCTTTTAACAGACTTTTAGTAGCGGACAAGTGTGGCGTCCATGTGTGGAGAATATTTTTTATTGTTTTATGCCAGAACTTTATATTGATCTTAATCTACATGTACTTTTACTCTGATGAGGGGCCTCTCGTTAAAGGGGGAAAATACGATCGTGAACTGAACTGAACCTGGCTTGTGGAACAGTGCCTCCTTCCGTTTTAATACCTCCATGATCCAATACAATACATATCGCATTATATATCATACCACACTATACATGAATTCCACGAAAAGCGGACATCGCTAAAAACAGCCCTTTTTCGCATGAACTTCACTCCACATTCTTTCGAGGACCATATATTAGCATGCTGTTTTTTTCTATTCGCTTCCTATGATCTCCGGCCACACGTCATTAACAGAGAAGATGTGTTTTAATCACGAAATATTTTTCCCGCAATTTTTAAATCTGAAGAACTCAAGAAATTAAAAACTGTCAAGAAAAGTTCCATTTTACTGAAAACTATACTATTTTGAAAAATCTGTAGAAAAGATATGCATGTGACAGGAACTGTATACCTTGGTAAAAATAAGAGTTCAGAGCTTTAATTTTATAAGTAGAAGTGATAAATTCATCCTTGGAATATTTTTTGGGAGAAAATGTGTAATTAATAAAGCTCTTTTACCGAGAAGATTTAAAAAGCGCACTCGTGATTCCGTCATGATTTTTTGGTGATTCCGTCAGGGACTAGATTTAACCCCTGTGGTGATCGCGTTTTTCTCATGAGGAAATTCAATCTTATCATCCTTGAGTAGTGTATGTTGTTAGTAAGAGATGTCATAGAATAATCAGATATCGAAACAGAGCACCAAAAAAATAGACAAGCAACACTAGTCAAGAGTCATGTCCGTTTCAGGTGATTCCGTCACGAACATTTCGAGGTATGATTTACAGGAAATGCTGGATCAGCTGTAGATTTTTCATGGACCCATAAACAGATGTCATATAGAATAGCAAACTAAACATAAAACTACATGGGTATGACCACGGAATTTCCGAGTACATGGCTTTGAATAAAAAAAAGTCTCCCAACGGTGATTCCGTCACGGTGGAATTCATGCTTAACATATATGTAATAAATCAAATTTAAAGTGGGTCTATTACAAGCGTCTAGTCCGTCATCCACAATCCAGCCGTCGTCCATTAGAGAATATCCGCGTCCATAATCCAAAGACCTATTCCATTTTCCACATAACAGTATTAGCACCAAATTCAAAAAGACAATCATAGTATACATAAACATAGGCTTGTCTCCTGCAAGAGAGAAGCGGTCAACAGTTTTCAATGATGCCGGCAAGACATCATGATGTTCCAAAAATATCAAATCCGCATCGCTGATCAGTATTCTTAATCCATAATATTCGCCATAGAGCCGTCATCTAAAAAAAAGATGCATCTCAGTCACGCTTTGATTGTGACTGTTCACACGAGCACCATGAGGATCCTGAAGTACATGGGCGCATACGGCCCCCAGCCCCGGGTCAAGCGGAACCAGACACAAGTTACGAAACGTAGCGCCATAGATCTTGCACGCTACGCTCGTATTTTGCCACCAGCATGCGACATGCATCGCCAAACCTGAGAAACCTTGAGTGGAGGCGCCTGGTGGAATAGCCCTGTCCTATAAGTTTCTGCAACAATGTCCTGTGACGCTGATCAAAACCATCACACCCAACACAGGACCCAGCAAATGCTACTAAGCGAGATATGTATACGCCATATGCAGGTCCCACTGGAACACTACTATCCAGAAAGGGACAGCCTACGATGTCGAAACTGCAAGCATCTCCCCTGTGCCAAAGTCGGCTCTTACTAAAGGACGGCGGAAAGGCAGGCGGCCGGCGGAAAGGACGGCGGTGGATAAAAACATATGTTACAAGGCTTGGCGGGGGATAATTTGTGCCTAGATGTATTACTTGTGTAAATTTATACCGATTTCATATATTTGCAGGTACCCACAACGTCGTATGGTCACATGAATGTCGGATAATACTTCACGGCCGTCACGGCTTGCGAAAATCAAAAATGGCGGCCGACTGGGAAGGCGGGTGCAGCAAAAACTGGATCGCTTCTCAATTTACGAATACGGAAATCAACATTAATATACTTACTAAAAAATGAAACACAAATTTGATTCAACTGTTTTATTGAATAATAATGATAATAATAATAATAATTAACAATAATAATTAACAATAATAAGAACAATAACAATAAAGGTTATGTACAATTGTGTCTGTAGGAAAATTATAATAAAAATTAATCCCTATGTGTCTGGCAGTACCAGTCCTCTCCTTTGATAATTTGCCCGGCGCATGATTGGTGTCTCCATATATTACAAACACGTTTACCGTTGGTGAAATCGCATCCTATCATGTTCTCGAACAGATCTGGCATCCCACATGCACAATTTACCAATATTCGATAATTTGTAAAATTGGATAAAAATGGGAGTGCGCTAGTTTTGCTATTATTTTCCTTTGGAAATGGTGTGACGAAGCCACTCTCCAGGCAAGTTATTAGATGTTTTCTCAAAGAATTTGTTTGAAAGATGACCTCTGTGTCGGCCGCCATTTTTGATTTTCGCAAGCCGTGACGGCCGTGAAGTATTATCCGACATTCATGTGACCATACGACGTTGTGGGTACCTGCAAATATATGAAATCGGTATAAATTTACACAAGTAATACATCTAGGCACAAATTATCCCCCGCCAAGCCTTGTAACATATGTTTTTATCCACCGCCGTCCTTTCCGCCGGCCGCCTGCCTTTCCGCCGTCCTTTAGTAAGAGCCCACAAAGTCGACGAGAGAGAACGCCCGCCCCATTCAAGGGCGTAGACAAGTTGTCAGATTTGGGGGGGCTTGAGAGGGGGAGAGTCTGAGAGGGGGGGTATCCCCCCTCGCAGCTTAAGAATTTTTTTTGAAACTTGATGGTAAAATGGCACTCTCTGGGAGCATCTGAGTAGTATAACGTTGTAACAACTGAACTTTGATTTATCCCAAAATGTCTCATAACAAAGACGATCACTGCAATGATATACAAGCTGAAGTGATCATTCAGTCTCAGGTTTGCACTATATTTCAAGTTAATCCTTAGACAATACGTACTGTCGTGCCCCGTTAGCAGCGCGTGTCTGAGCACGTTTCGTCTGTGACGTTTCGGACGATATTTCTGGGACAATTTATCCGACAACATTGAAACTTCACACAGTAGATAAAAAAAATACAAAATTTATTCCCCTCCAGTAGTTCTCAATAAATCGCGAAAACAAAAATTAGATGGGAAATTTGTGAGATATTTTTGACTTTTAACGTCAAGGTCGCATGTTTTAACAATGGCAGATCAAAGTTATCGTGGCCCCAAAATAACATGGTAGGTATCGGTGACTTTGGTCAGTTCTCAACAAATTTTAATGAAAGACAGAAATACAATTTGGGCTTTTTAGTTTATATACTGTGTGAAGTTTCAATGTTGTACGATAAATTTTCTTCGAAATATCACCAAAAACGTCTGGGATTTATTATCTGGGAAAGACAGTAGGTTTATTTCTAAGGTTTCTTTATGAAAAGTAGTTGAGAGTTTGTATATCTCTTGTTTGTGAATAAAGAAGTACTGGGATCTCAATTGAAAAACAAAATAAGTTTGTAGTGAAAAAGTTACGAAAAATTCTCCTCATCGGAAGTTTTGATACTTTTTTGTCCAAATAGGCGGCATTTGATTGGATTTGGAGCACACTATTCCATTCTCGATTGAAGCCCGAAATCGTCAATCTATGGCTTTGATCAGTGATCAATTGCAATCTTATTTTAGGCCTATAATGGTATGCACTGGCGGTGATAAGTTTACTTCTCCTGTAATAATTGAATAAGATACGTGATCTTATATGCTATGTTAGGTTTCTTTTTCTTTCTTTCTTTCCTTTTTTCGTTTGTTTGTTTGTTTTGTTCTTTTTTTTTTTTTTTGCCGGCCGTCAAAATTTGGGGGGGCTCAAGCCCCCCCAAGCCCCCCCTTGCCTACGCCCTTGCCATTTCCATAGAGACAGAGATCCAAACAAGATGCGCCCGCAGGGCCATCTGCAGTTTCCCTCAAATCCAGCGAAGGTGGACACATATCCTTCACTGCGTCAAGTATACGGTATGCTCGGCCTACTTTAAATTTTATTTATTTTATATTAATCATTATCTCACTCAAAGAATCACGTGCTGCACAAATATTCGAAATCACAAAAACGTGAATGCACCCGGATTGCTGGTTCAATCGTTAGTCAGCGGTCTAAGGGGTGTAACTCTCGTTTGCGCAAATGTCTGGGTTAGTTTCCTCCCCTGTCAGCTTAGATTTGTCTCAGAAAGGCAAAACTAATGGATAGGTTTAATTCTTATAGTAATTTTTCTGTGTACTTTTTCTTGCCGATTCGAGAAAATATAGTGAATTTACATTAGTAGTATGCATTATTTCTGCTGATATAATTGTTAACTTTAAACATTTATCCCTCTAACCCAATATTTTCGACTAGATTTGTCTGACCGACAGGTTCTGGGGAATTCCAGATTTCACAACAACAACAAGGAAGTTTTTGCTTTCATTTCCCAGAATTGTCACGGAACAACCCATTTTTTATCCCCCCGAAGTGAAGTCATATGGTCGTAAAATGTGACAGGAAATCCAGAAGAACGTTATATCTGAATAGTATGAGAAGGCTTTTGTGTTTGGGAAGGAAATCTGCAACGACTCCAGTTTCAACAACAACAACAACAACAACTATACTGCTAGTATTTATCAGTAGCTTTTCCCTTTATTGTTGAACAGTTCGCCGAATGTCGAGCTGTACTTTGAGCTGTCGAAACCCGAACAGTAATAATTAGGCCTACTGCAAACTCAATTTGAATTCACACAAATTCAGCCATGACGTCCGATGAAGTCCCAGTGGAGGTGCAGAAACACAACCAAACTGTACTGCTGTCGCTGTTTCCTGGTGATATGATTGAATTCCCAAGGGGCATGTATTCTCACTGGGGAGTCTATGTAGGTAAGTTATTCATAACATTCCACCTGAGATGAATGGACTGGTGGCCAAGTCTGAGTTTTAATCAGATTGAATAATAGCTATGATAACCTACCACATTGAAGAAAACTGATATTTGACAAACGGATATAACCTGGATGGATTTCCAATTCCTACCAAAATTTTGTTTGGATCATAGTTATTGTGCTTACCTGATGAGGGTATGGCAAGCAGTTTCAGTATTTAATTGGTTAATTCCCATATGTGGAAAGTTTTTGCATATATATGAAAAAGAGTTCAATATATGTGCAAAAGAATTACAGTTATTTAGAAAGAGTCTATGACATTATCCCCCAACAACAGTTTCCCCAGCGACATTTTCCCCACCAACAGTTTTCCCCACGACAGTATCCCCACATTTTCCCCAGGCGACATTTTCCCCGCCCTAATATTACGTGCTGTAATAATTAGATAGGCCTACATAAGGCCGTGCCAAGAAATAAATAACAGAAAACAGATCGTAATTATTACAGCACGTAATATTAGGGTGGGGAAAATATCACCTGGCGAAAATGTTGTGTGGGGATACTGTCGTGGGGGGAAATGTCGGTGGGGAAAATGTCGCTGGGAAAACTGTCGTTGTGGCATAATGTCGGTACCCCATTTAGAAAAGTTTGTATTTATTTGACATTTAGAATAGTTTTATACATATGTTTCATACGTCTGTAAAATTAGTTTACACTCATTTTGAGTACATGTAGTGAATTTATTTTACATGTGCTAAAGTTTTCCAGATATGCAGGCCTACCAAAGTTTGATATGTACAAAAGTTTTCCTTGAGTTAAATAAATGTTTTCTACATATATGTAGCCAAGTTTACATGGCTTCTTTCGTTCGAAGCCATGTAAACTTGGCTACACACACCGGTAAGTCCAGACTTCATGATTTTGTAGCAGTCTTTCATTTTTGAAAATAGCAGACTTAGTGCTGTAAATCACTCCCCTAATATGATTCTAGGTGTAAATCACACTCCTGAGAGGCTTTTTACCTCTCGGCCATTTTGGCCTTGGGGTACGGTCGTCACCATGTACGTATCCTTACGTCCATTTCTGCATTTTAGGCAAAACTGCTTGAGACACAACCACCAAATTTTGGACACTTATTTATCTGGTGCTAAGTCAGACGCCTATCGATATTGCCCCTTTACAGATATATTAATATGCTTGAATGTAACCAACTATATCTGCAGAACTGTGTTTGATATAGCTACTATATTTTGGAAAATTATTTATATTGTTGTATTCTAGAATCCAACAAAAATTTACTTGACTCGGCCCTTATTTTACAGAGTTATTCCACTTTTTGGTTGCAGTTATCTATGTTTTTGTGATATATGTTGAATGTAACCAGTTATATATAGGCCTAATTAACTGTGTTTGGTACAGCTACCAAATTATGAGGAAACTTTTTTATCCAGTTGTAGTCTAGATGTCTACAGAAAAATTAGTTATATTTTATGGGGTTATGCCCCTTTCGGATGTAATAATCTCCGATTTTGTGATTGGTCATGTCTGTAGTTCAATGTACTTGTTATATCTGCAGATCCGTGTTCGATACAGCTGCTAAATTTTGGAAACTGATTTATCTAGTTGTATTCTAGAAGTTCAAGCGTTCAAGCCGTCGTCTCGTCCCTTATTTTATGAAGTTATGCCCCTTTTCGGATGTGATAATCTTGCATATGCTTGAATGTAACCAGTTATATCTGAAGAACGTTGCTCAATACAGCTACCAAATTTTTGGAAACTTTAATATTTATCTAGTTGTATTCTACAAGCCTACAAAAAATTATTCGTCTCCGCCCTTATTATACAGAGCTATGACACTTTTTATACGCCTGCCAAAAGGCGGACGTATTATGTGATGGCAGTTTCCGTCCGTGTGTCCGTCCGTCCGTCGTGTCCGGTCTATATCTGGAACAGTTTTCTATCTACAGTTCCAATTTTTGGTGAGTGGATACCCTTCGGGGAGACGATGTGTCGCGTACCAAAATGAAGGTCGAGGTCAGAGGTCAAATGTCACTGGCCTAAAAAACAGGAAATCACTGAAGTGTTCGAGTCTGGTCTATATATGTGAATGTTTTCTATCTACAGTTGCAATTTTTTGTGAGTGGATACGCTAGGTGGAGACGGTGTGTCGCGTATCAAAATTGAGCTCGAGGTCAGAGGTCAAAGGTCACTGTTGCCTAAAATCAGGAAATCATTGATCGTTGACAGTTTACTATATACAGTTCTAATTTTTGGTGAGTGGATGCCCTAGGGGGGAACGATGTGTTGCATACCAAATGTAGGTCGCGGTCAGAGGTCGAAAAATCAGGAAATCATTAAAAATTTCTAATTTTTTGTGAGTGAATTCAATAGGGGGAAATAAAGTGTCGCATACCAAAATATAGGTCAAGGTCGAAGGTCAAAGGTCACTGTCCCGAAAATCAGGAAATTATTTAAAATAACATTTCTTTGTGTCAGTAGATACATTAGGGGTACACGATGTGCACAAATCAAAATGTAGGTCAAGATCAAAAGTCAAGGTCACTGTGACCCCAAAATCGTGAAATTGTTGAAAATCATGATTATTTGTGTCCATTGAGAAATTACGGGGAGACGGTTTGTCAACTACCAAAATTTAGGTCAAGGTCAATACTGTAGGTCACTGTGACCCCCAAAATCATGAAATTCATAAAAATCATGATTTTTTGTGTCCATTGATACATTGAGGGAAGATGATGTGTCGTGTACCAAAATTTAGGTCAAGGTCACTGTGACCCCAAAATCAAGAAATCAATAAAAGTCACATTTTCATATGCCTGTCGAAGACGAAGTCGTGTAATGCGATGTTGCGTTCTGTCCATTCATCCATTAACATTTGTTGTCCATGCAATATCTCTAGTTTCAAGGTATGTATTGGTACCAAACTTTGAGTATACCGTACCTTACTCGCATGGCAAAGAGGAGCCATACATTTTGCGATCAATTTGTCAAAGGTCAAGGTCACAGTCCCCCAAAACTGAATCAAGTTTAGCTGACTCTATGTGTTATGTAGGTTGGAATATTCAGAGTTCTCTCCCATACATGTACATGGCATTTGTCCTGTGGAGTTGTCTCCCATGTTTGAAACAGGTACATTTAGTTAAAATGTTGTGAAATTAAAACCATACATTTACTAATTTAATGGGGAGAGGGGTCCTTTATGAACTTCATACCTGCTTATTAACTCAAGAACAAATATTTACTTCATCACTTTCTTCTTCCTTCATCAGGACTGCACAAATTGAAAATTGTGCTTAACCCAAATATGGGTTACGCTAAAGATTTTTGGGTAACCCTTCTCTGATTTGCATAACCCATCACTATTGTATACAGCCTGGTTAATATCCGTAATTCAAGTGAACTGAAAATTCTCTCACCTGAAAGGAATCCATTTGCAGGAAAAATTTTCTTGTGTTTGACTATTGTCGATTTCAGTATTGGATATGTGAGCTCTTGACTCTTGATTCAAGGTCAACTTGTTACCAAGAGTTAAGCTCATTTTAGTTTATCATTCAGTCTAAGATGTGATATATATTACATTGTTGGAAGCACGAAATTGTAGACCTTTCTCTGGATTGATAGGTACCAATTGGAATCAATAGAGTAAAGAGAGAAAAAACGAAGTGTGTTTACTCCTTTTCATTTAAGCCGACTGGAGCTTTGGTGTGCAGCTGGTAGATCCAATAAACTTCACGTTGCCGACGCAAAGTGGTGCTGGATTCAAGCGACGGATCTGTCTTCAGTACTTCAATAATTTGGTAACTGATGTGATTGACAGAGTGTCCTCGGGACCAGAAATGTCGTGGTGCCGGATTGTCACTGCGTTTCCGTGTATCATTGAGATGTTCACGGATACGCTCGTGGAACGTGCGTTTTGTTTCTCCAACATATTGTTTGGAGCAAAGGGTGCACGTAATGAGGTAGATCACATTCTGAGTGCAGCAATTAGCCAAGAGGTTGGCTCGATAGCGTAAGCCAGTGTGGCTGCTGGTGAAAAAACGTTCTTTTATCAAAGTGGGGCAAAAGGCGCAATTTCGGTAGGTGCAGGGAGTTATCATGTTTGCATAACTCATGCCGCTGACGCCCCTCTGAAGTGGAGGGTACGAAATCTTGGCTCTGACAAGGGTGTCTTTCAGGTTGTTGTTTCGACGAAAAGCTGGTAGAGGTGGTTCCCCAAAGACATTTCTGCAGGCTTCTGAGGCCTGCAGAATCGGCCATTCATTGCGAACCAACTTGTGGATTCGATGGGCGTACTGACTGTAAGGAAGAATGAGTGGCGTGCGGGCGACACTTGTTGTCCGGGTGGACGTCGGGTGAAGAAGGCTGTGTCTATCCTGCTGGAGTGCCCGATCGCGGCTGTCCAAGAGAACATTTTCAGGGTAGCCCCGAATCGTGTAGAAACGGATCATGGCTTCCGCGTGTCTGAGGAAGTCTGGTGGATCGGAGCATATCCTACGAATGCGTAGGAACTGACCAAAAGGTCCGGCCTTCTTGCAGTTGGAAGGGTGATCACTAGTGTAGTGAAGATAGCTATGTGTGTCAGTGGGTTTGGTATAGAGGTCAAATTTGATCCGGTGTTGTTGGGGATCGAAAATGACACGTGTGTCTAGGAAACAGACGGATTCACGGGAGTAATCCGCTGTGAATTTGATGGTCGGATGTGCACCATTCATATAGTTGATGAATTGCACTAATGATTGTTCACTGTGTGGCCAAATCATAAAGATATCGTCAATGAACCTGAAGTAAGCCAGAGGTTGGAGTGGTGAGAGCGGTAGTAGCCTATTCTCCAAAACTCCCATGAAGAGATTGGCATAAGACGGTGCTACTCGCGTGCCCATGGCAGTACCACCAACTTGGAGGTAGTTCTGCCCGGGCCAAAAAAAAATATATGTCTGTTTCCGATTACGGGCCAGAAAAAAATAGAGTAGGTAGGGCCAAAAAAAATTTTATTTTGGAAATAAATTTTATTTTGATGTCCAGTACTCCTGTCCCATATACAATGGTCTACAAATAAATTCTTGATTGTATAACATTCCGACCCACTTTAACATATTCTCCCAGGACACATCCCCCCATATTTTCAGATATTCAAAAGATCTTATCCCCCAAAAGATAAAGGGGGGGGGGGGGATGAGATACCCTCAAAATATATTGTTGGTATTTTTATCTCTACTGGATCCAGCAAATCTTGATATTTCAATAAGTTCTGCTGAAACCAGTTATTGTACTGATATTATGGAAATGAGAATTGCCAATAATGTGTTTGACTGCTGTTTACCACCAAAACGAGTATCGTTTTAATTTAATTTTTTAAAGACTTGAAAAATCGAACTTGTTGCTCCCTCGCTTACGCTCAGCATTAAGAGGATAGAACAAGGACTGGTTCGCTCGGTGTCAGTATAATGTGACTGAGTGGGGTGTCATGTCTGCCTACGGCATGATATTTCAGTGGGACAGCACTATAAAATGGCAGCATTAGATCTGCTCTGTTACAAGTAGGTTCCCCTGCCTCACCCCCTCCCCTCCCTTCCCTTCCCCGTCGTGATATAGCTGAGAAAATGTTGAAAGCGACGTTAAACCCTATTCACTCACTCACTCGTTTTAATTTATTAACTTGATATGCAAAACAATATATTTCAAGGATTTCCGCCCAGAAATGATGAATTTTTTTGTGAAAAATACAAAATTCCATGTGGAATTTCAGTGCCTTCCATAGGGAGAGTGTACTTATTTTCTGGAAAAGCCTGAAGAAAAAATTGACATATATACAACATAAAATGAAATGGGAAATTAATTTGAACATCATGGAGGTTTGTACCAGCGACTAGCTAATTCGAACAATTTGAGAAACGAGACGCGATTCCTGACTGTACAACAGTACAATGATTTGAACAAGCCATTTCTCGGAAACAGAAGAATTATTACTTGCTTGAATCTTGGGGGTTTATTTCAATGCATTCATAATAAAACAAGTTGGGGAAATTTTGGATTTTTTAGCGGAGAAATGGTACCGGTCGGTTAGACTTTGACGGCGACTAGCTTTGACTGTCGTCGCCGATTTCGCTGAAAACGAACACCACTTGCAAGCTGCCGTGTCCGCTAAACACTTCTTTAACAAACGTCATTTCAAGCCATCAAATCAGTAGATTTCTTTCGAAGTTGATGGAGAATATGTTTAAAATTGTCCTGGTAAACATGATCAAGTCGACTGAAGCGTAATCGGGTTGCTGATTTCTCGAATCCCGACCTAGAAGTAGGTGCTTTATTTCCTGAAAAGATCGTCAACCTGCCGCCATGCCATGCGGTCAGCTCCAGTCACACTTTACGGTATGCTGACTGTGGGCGCGCCGCTTTACGGTTGTTGTTGTTGTTGTTGTTGTTGTCGTAAAACGCGACCTTGGTAGATTTCGTTGGAATTTGCTGATAAAATTTTTAGAGTCGCACGATTTATCTAGACTCGGTCGGGTAACCGGAAACAGACATATTTTTTTTCTTGGCCCCATTGAAACTAAAGTTGTTGCAATGAAGAACCAGTTTGAGAAGTGAGAGCAAACTGGAATAGGAGATTTTTGAGGGGGGTCGATGTCGTGTGAGACTTTTGGCGACCGAACATCCAACATCGATGTCAATCCCTCGAGCCAACCAGCTCCCCTTCCAGACTTTGACCCCATCAACTGGATTGAACTACTTGACGATTTGATGACCTAACTCAATAACGTTTTCACCAGCTCTGTAACCACTTTTACTAGCGAGACAATTTATTAAACATATTATCTCTGTCTTCACCTCTGCATCAGTGTTCTTTATTTTGATCAGATCACAAGGTGTACCCCCCGTTGGTTCTGCCCCCCCAAACGGCACCTTTGAACCACTCATGAGCCACTTCTGGTGTATCGGCCATCTTCCGGCCAACACAAGACCTCAATGGCCAACATTCGGCCAGCGCTCCACCTCCCACGGCCAACAACCGGCCATCAATTGATACCCTGCATCAATACCGGCCATCCACCGGCCCGCACACAGGCAAACCGGCCATCACTCGGCCAGCAGCCGGCCAGCGTATACAACCAGTATATATAGGACACCTCTGATCACAATCCACAGCCTCTGAAGAGATCACCTAGATCGAAACCGGTCAGGCTTTCTATACACACCTCAAGAGTACACCCCGTGCTGCCTTCCAGTCTTGGTTGTTTTCATCTCTAGAAACAAAACCAATTGGAATCAAGGCTAGTAAACAACCTTGAAATTTGGACCGATGTAATTCCAGATATACAGGCGTATATTGAAGCCCCTTGGGCTCTTGTTTGCATATTTATCTAGATATGATGTTGGGCCACTCTATAAATTATTTGACAGAATCGTCAAAATTTCAAATGAGATTTTCCCCCAAACTATTGCTGTCATGTCAACAGTCCTTACCCAACTACTACTTAAAAATATTTTAAGGCCAATCCGCAGAGAGGTTTGAGTTTTGACTGATTTGAATATCATTGCCGGCCAGACTACCTTTGAAGTTTAATAGGCTGAAATTGAAATCGGTTGTCGAAGCGAAAACCACAAGCTTCCGATACTAACGCGCTTATTCAAAACAACCACTGGGGATGAAATGTACGAGATTGTGTAATAAACACGACTCAAGAACTCATCCTAATCACCAAAAATGTACAGGTATAACCCTCTGCAAGGATTTAGGGATTACCTGAACTTGTGCAGATCTGTGGGTGTGATCACACTGATCATACGAATTTAGGTGTTCAAAACTGGTATTTTATCAACTTTGTTTTATTTTCCAGGTAATAATCAAGTTATCCATCTTTCTGGTGAGAACGATGGTATTGGTGATGGCTGGCAAGATGCCAGCAAAAAATTCACCATTTGTGGACGAAGCTTTAATAAAGCCTTTGTTAAAGAAGATGACTTTTATAAGGTTGCAATGGACAGTAAAGCAAAAAGAAATAACCACAAAGATCATAAGCTCAGGTACGTTACTAACAAAGCTCATCAACACAATTTGGCAACCATGGTCACTATGAAAATATGAAATAGACGTGAAGTTGGTTGTGTTCATTTGGCACATTATAGTGCGTTATTGTATCAACCATGATGACCCATATAGGCTAAGCTAGGTTTGTGATATTGGATACTTTTTATGCTTACATTAGTTTACAACCATTGAAAACATTGTGTAGCAGTATGGTAGATAGCGGTGATGTAGTCATAGCTAAGTTTAACAGTATAAGTGTCGTGTACATTATTGCTATGGAGCCGACATACACACCCACAGGTTTCAAGCAGTTCGGTTTCCATCGGTGATGTTCTGCTCTCTTGAAATGGTCAAAACGTCATCCCCATCCATCAGAGTCAAACACAGAAGCCTTTAGAGAGCTCTCCAAAAAAAGAAAACTAAACCTTCCAATCCATTTGGTTCAAGGCTATTTCGTAGTTTTGAACTCAAACAGTAGGTAGATTTCTCAGTTGGAGGTTTGATCAGGTCTTCACAAAGGTTTTCTGGAAGAATGAAGTTTAATTCATTCAAAAAGAATGGAACATAACGTAGCAGTTAGCACCATTGGGAACAGGTCTGTTTGCAACCTGCAGTCATATGCCAGGCCCCATAGTATTAAGGTAGATAATGTAGCCACCGCTATTGTACCATACCGCTCGATACACAATGTTTTCATCAATGGAGAACTTTACATGTGCATGTGTGATCATGATGTACATCATGGTTGACTGGACTTGCTAGATAGTGGGAGTGAGGCTTTGTCTTGTCATTCTTACCATTGAAGTCATGCTGAAGACCGTGAGGTCTCGCAAGATCAGAGGCAACTTGTCAGTTGAACATTCTTGAGAACCTAGAATTCATGAATAGGGTGTTGCTGTTATTGGTGACAGTTTACTTTGTTTCAGTTTTCTCATCGACAAATAAGCTGCAATGGTGCAAATGCCCACACATGGCTTAATTGTTTATATCTTGTCGATGAAATACTTCGGATCCTACATGTGGGGTTCCCGGGTGTAAGAAGGAATAGGACCCAAATGTGATATGACTGAAATATAGTTGAAAGCAACGAAATGTGGATAAACTTCACGCTGCACAACTACAGGGCACTGACCACATACCCTGCATATTTCATAATTGTCCATACAATATTAACCAAGATCCAGCCCGGACAAGTCCCAATTCACGAAGATTTCAGGAACAAAGGGCCATAACTCTTCAAAATATAAGCGAAACAGGGAGAAACTTTGCACTGCACAACTGTGGGGCACGGACCAAATATCATGCAAATTTCATACTTGTCCATACAATATTAACCAAGATCCAGCCCAGACAATATTAACCAAGATCCAGCCCAGACAAGTCCCATTCACAGAGATTTCAGAAAAAGGGCCATAACTCTTGAAAATTATACTGGAACTCGAAAAAAAAAACTCTACATTGCAATAGGCCTCCACAGACCAATACAGTACAGAACAATGGCGGAGCAGTGTCAGATTAAAGTGGAAGGTCAATTCCATTGTGACGGGCGCTACATTCAGAGTATATTCCTGGTATTGTAACCGTCCAGATTTCCACACTACTACTCCAATATAACTAAAATTCTTCAAACAGTTAAAGATCATGTAGGAGTGTAAAGTAATTTAAAAAAATTGAAAGAATGTGATCAACCAATCAAAATCACAGACAATTTGCATAACGTGACGGGCGCTACAGGCATTTCCCTCCATTTGTGCAGTTAGTATGGAAACTCCCAAATCCCTGTGATTTCTCAAATGATTTTAACTTCTTATCAGTATGGCATAATAAGGTACTGAATACTGATTCTTGGTTAAGAACAGTTTGCTCCATCTCTTATTATCTGCTAACATGAATTTGAAAACCCCAGTGTGACGGGCGCTACATATTTTGTGACGGGCGCTACAGTCTCTGAAACGGAATGGGCTAGGTCCTATAAATCCTATAATAAAACAATGACAAATTGACAGTTAAGTGTCCAATTGTTTATTTCAGTATTCTCTAAAATATTCACCAAGAATAAGACACATTATGCCAACATTTCAATTGATTTCATGTGTTATTTCATCAAGCAACAAAAATGACCTTCTCGACATGTTGTTTCAGGTGATATGGTAGATGACACACCTTTCTCACCAACATTAATTTTCTTTGAAAAATTCTGATAAAAGAAATCCAGTTAGAAGGTTAGAATATGCTGGGGAGGGTCATAATGCATTAACCTAAAGATGGTGGCACCCCCCGGCCTGGTAGCCAGGGTTAAGGCCAGATCGCATCTGTGGCTAATATTCTGTTGCAGGCCCTCAAAATAAGAGTTTTGGGAGGGGGGCAGTGGTAATAGTGTGAAGTGTCGAAATATAACCTCATGCTTTATATAAAAATAGCATGTAAGTGCGGGTTATATAGAGCCACACATTTCAGCCTTACTTACTATTACACTGCACCCAAAGCCCCTGTGTTCTGTTGGAAGCACTGAATTGCAGAGTTTACTCTTGATGTCGTCAGAAAGAGTTCGATGCACACCTTCATGACATCTTTGAAAGAATTAAGAAAATGAGTTTTGACTGTGTGAAAATATTTGTTGGCACTGCCACTTCAACATCATATGATAATGAGCTAACATGTGACCAAAAGCTTGAGTGTATATTGGTTAAAGTGAAAACCAATCATCAAAATGAGCTGTGACTGCATCAAAATCCAAAGGTGAAATGGCCAGTATAAAGCTCGCAACCAGGAAAAGAGAAAATCACTGATGGCAATTATATATGGGCCAATAATATTAATATCTCTACGTCTAGTCAGGCATGCATCACTCATGACAGTGGCTTCATGCCTGATAAACAATGTTGCAATTTTGAGTGCAACTGGTTCAGCTGAATGCTAGGGCCTCATGTACTAAATGTGACGGGCGCTACATCAGAGGCTGTAGCGCCCGTCACGATGAAATCTGTAGCGTCCGTCACGCTAATTAGCTTGGTTAATTAGTAACTGCTAAAATTAAATCTGGATAATATAGTTGGTACTCGAGCACTAATAGAAGAAATGGGATTCATGTTATTTTATGGCCCTTTGGTTTATCAGCACATTAAAAATTAGTAGAATATTGTGACGGGCGCTACAACACGACAGTAACGTTTATTATTGGACACATAATTTGATGAAAATATCCATTGGCTGTTCTGATGACAAATATCAGAGCAAGAGGTGGCTGTTTAAC
>JAVTVY010004054.1:0-41769 GCA_036873755.1 Hanleya hanleyi | reverse complement strand
CCTGGATTTCCGGCCGAACCCCACCGTTACGGGTTCGAGTCATACGTCATACATCGAACATTTTCTGGACGAGCCCATAAATGTTCCTAGCGATCTCTTACCCGAAGATCATCCAGAGAGTGACATCTCTCGGCGCCATTGATCCATGACACGGCACTGTTTCCACCGTCATCGCCCTATTCAAGATATCTACAATTTCCCACTGACCAACCTCACCCGTCTACGCAGCTACGTGGAAACCATCTTCAATGACCAACATACAGCCTTCACATTAAATGTAGCATTTGGGTACATCTTATGCCATAAGATGACGGGTGAATTGCGCTATTTCTATTCCAGTGCAATTCAACCCAGTGTACGACCAACCGTTTATCATCATTAACCGGAGGTCACTAGAGATGATGCTGGAGAAACTGGAACAATTGGATGTCTTGGGATGGGCCCAACAACAACGACCTAACACCAAGTGGACAGTGAAAAGGGTGACCAATGTTACGTTTTTCCTTACCAAGCTGATGCACCACCACCATCGGTTGAATGCGTCACTCGTGCACTGATGAATACCATAACATGCCGTACATACTCTCTGTCTACATGCCGATCGTTGACTTGAGCTCGCACTCACACACATACATACACACACACACACGCACACTCACACACACACACACACACACTCAGGCGTATACCAAGTTGAATTGATTGTGCTAAAAATAGATCAACAGCTAGCTTGCTATAAAAAGGAAACGGCCTGGCCGTTTCATCAGACACTCTGTCAACCACCAAGATGTTCACTTGTACTACGTGCTCGAAATCATTCACTCGCCGGCACGACTTGTGCCGCCATGAGGCTACCAAGCACGATGGAACCGCCCGGTATAGCTGTACGATATGTAGGCCTACACTGTCGTTTCAGCGCCCAGATCATTTACAGCGCCATGAACGTTCAATTCATGGGCCACCCAAGCGTCCATGCGAAGAATGTGGTCAACTCTTCAGACGACCCAGTCAGTTAAAACGGCATGAGCGTTTGATTCATGGTCCGTCACCACGGCATGAGGGACAACTTTGCACTAAAGAGGCACCCAGGAGGGACAGATCCACTGAAGATGAACCCGGGGAGGAGAATGCCACTGGTGATGCGATCACGGAGAGCCCGCCTATACCCACAGCTCAGAAGAGCCTAGATATCCAGCCGGTCCCTAGCATCACTGTTTCCAGTCATACGCCTGACAACAACGAACATTTTCTGGAAGATGCGGTGGATGTTCCCAGCGATCTCTTATCCGAAGATCATCCAGTGAGTGAGATGTATCGACGCCATTGGTCCATGATCCGACACTGCTTCCACCGTCATCGCCCTATATTGGACTTGTACAATTTCCGACTGACCGACCTCGCCCGTCTACGCAGCTACGTGGAAGCCATCTTCAATGACCAACCTACGCCCTTCACATTAAATGTAGCATTTGGGTACATCTTATGCCATAAGATGACGCGTGAATTGTGCTATTTCTATTCCAGTGCCATCAACCCAGTGTACGACCATCCTTTCACCATTACCAATCGGGCGTCGCTAGAGACGATGCTGGCCCAACTGGACACTGTGGATCCCTTGGAATGGGCCTATGAACAGCGTCCCAACACCAAGTGGATAGTGGAGAGGGTCACCAATGTTACGTTCTTCGTGGTTAAACTGACCCACCACCCCCATCGGATGAAAGTATTCACCCATGCACTGATAGATACTCAGAATGCGCAAACAATTATCTGAGGATATGTTTCCTCAACGGTATCCTGGCCTGCCCGATGATGATTAGAACAAACGGTTCAGAGCGAACATGGCCGAAGATGGAACTTTCTGAAATGGCGACTTCTGATTGGACAAGAGTAGCCGAGAATACATCTAACGGACAGGAACGAATATGACAGATGCAAATGGTGGCCACTGATTGGACAAGAATATTCTTGAATTGTAAATATACCCAACGCGGCTCCCCCAACGTGGGTATGATGTAACATTGGGGAGAATAAACTATATGAAAACAACTTCTTGTTGTTGTTGTTCTCTCATGTGTCATCCTTGTTGTTGTTGCTGTTGTTGTTCTCTCTCCGGTCTATATCATGGTATTATGTTAGAGTGTTAAGGTGTAACGACGGGCGTCGACGGGCGTCACTGCATTTCGAAGAATTAGTGACAATTCCATGGAATATCAGAGCTTCTGAGCTATTTCACCTGGGCGTTGAAGCATTAAGAATGGCGTTGGTGAGCGTTGCTACAAGATGACACCTCACACGACGCATTCGGACCAAGGATGGTCCATCTCTACACCAAATACCATCCTTCACTGCCCCAAAATGCTCACTTTCGCTACTACTCCTACTGATGACGTCACCAATGACGTCACAGATGCTGCGGACAGCCCTCAAATCGAGGTCTGCACGCCGAGAACTACAAGATGACACCCCACACGACGCATTCGGACTGAGGATGAAGCATCTCTACCCCAAATACCTTCCTTCACTGCCCCAAAATGCACACTTTCGCTACTACTCCTACTGATGACGTCACCAATGACGTCACAGATGCTGTGGACAGCCCTCAAATCGAGGTCTGCACGCCGAGAGCTACAAAATGACACCCCACACGACGCATTCGGACCAAGGATGGTCCATCTCTACCCCAAATACCTTCCTTCACTGCCCCAAAATGCATACTTTCGCTACTACTCGTACTGATGACGTCACAGATGCTGTGAACAGCCCCCGAATCGGGGTCTACACCCCGAGAGCTACAAAATGACACATCCCAGGTCGCATTCGGACCAAGGATGGTCCATCTCGAGCTCAAATACCTTCTTGTACTGCCCTAAAATGGCCACTTTACTTACTACAACCAACTGCGCATGCGCAGATTAACGCGACTTGCACTTAAAAACACACCATTCTGACTAACCCACACAAGCTTCAATTTGACACCTTCCACGACCCATTCGGACCCATAGCGGTCCATCTCTACCCCAAACACACCCACATACCCCCTCAAAATGCCTGCTTTCTATACTACGGCCAGACTGCGCATGCGCAGAGTATTGACAACGGACGAACCATTAGTGTAGTCAAGTGCTCCTGCATGAGAGCTTCAAAATAAGACCTCATACGACACCATTGGACCACCAGGGACTCACCTAGACTCCAACACGTCCACCCCGTATGGGCCTATACTCCCATAGCTATGCAGTATAGGCCTATGGGCCTATATGGGTCTCGGTGACTTTTTTCAAAAATTTCACCGTTTCGCTCCGGGACACTTCCTATCATGTTCTAAATGACGAGACTGGGGTTGGAAAACAAATCCAAACAACCATACCGCAAATGCTCCAGCTGGTTTCCCAGTGGGACAAACATTGTCCTATACCCCCAGTATGGGACTATATGGGTCTATATAATCTCGTGACGCCTGTGGGGCCTCTCACCGCATCTCGCTCCGCGACACTTCCTATCATCATGTTTGTCTTCTGACGAGACTAAGAAAACAAATCCAAACAACCACATACCGCAAATAAGGTCTCCAGGAAGCAGGCTCCAGTGGGACAAACATTGGTCCTATACCCCCAGTATGGGACTATATGGGTCTATATGGGGCTCCTCGAACTTTTTCAAAAATTTTACCGATTCGCTCCGCGACACTTCCTATCATGTTTGTCTTGACGAGACTAAGAAAACAAATCCAAACAACCATACCGCAAATGTATAGAAGTAGGTTTCTCAGTGGGACAAACATCGGTCCTATACCCCTAGTATTATATGTTATTAATCGATTGTTTTCGTATTGCCTTCGTATTGACCCGAGGGTCGCCGTATTGGGCCGCAGGCCGATGGCCAATACGGAGACCCGAAGGTCAATACTAAGGCTATACGAAAACAATCGATTCATAATATTTTTATTAATTGACATTTACTGGCCGTGTTCTTGTTTTTCCGAGCTTGAGTGGCAGCATCCGCTTCTTGATCTGTAACAGGTTTAAATCGTTTTAAATCGTCTCCACATATCTCCTCAAGCTCTAGAATTCCGCCCACGAACCCTTGAATAACACGCTCGGCGCTCGCCATCGCGCTGAACAAACAACCCTTGGCTGTCTGTTTCTCCAGTCGTCGGTCCTTACTGCTAGTTACGGCTGCACTCGTTGACCTCGGCCAATACAACATTCAACCCGGCCAATACAGCTTGCAACTCGGCCAATACAACTCGGCCAATACAAGTCGGGTTCGACATGACGTATGGACAGGCCGTTTTATACTGTATTCGGGTAATAACATACACAGTCAATTAATAAGGGCCTATATGGGTCTATATGAGGCTCCTCGAACTTTTTCAAAAATTTAACCGATTCGCTCCGGGACACTTCCTATCATGTTCTTAAACTAGATCAAAGATCTGAAGAAAAACATGAAATCAAATAATAACTTTAACATCAAATGTCTTTGTGAAGTAGGTTTCCCAGTGGGACAAACATCGGTCCTATACCCCAGTATGGGACTATATGGGTCTATATGGGTCTCGGTGACTTTTTTCAGAAATTTCACCGTTTTGCTCCGGGACACTTCCTATCATGTTCTAAATGACGAGACTAAGAAAACGAGACCCCACAACCTATACCGCAAATGTCGAGAAGTAGGTTTCCAGCATTTTCCGGATTTTTCGATAAAGTCCGTGTTCCGTATTTTTTCAGGAAAAATTTTACATACACCCACCCTGGAACTAGGGGAAGATAACTCTATTGATAGGCAAGCCCCGTTAAGCCCGGCGACTTATATACCCCCGATATCCGGATTTTTCGATAAAGTCCGTGTTCCGTTTTTTTTCAGGATAATTTTTACATGCACCCACCCATGACTGGATGCCCCTTCACATAGGCTTCACATTGATACCTCATACAACTCCATTGGACCATTAGTGGCTCCCCTAGCTCCAAAACGTCTAGCGGGACCCATACAGGGTCCAGTTTTCGACACTAGGTGACCACATCCCGACGAAATGGCCAGTGCCGCCATCTTGGATATGTCCCATAATGCACCGGGTCAAAATACTCGCTTCTGATTGGCTGAGAGCTCTGTGACGGATTTGAAATACTCGCCTCTGATTGGACGAGAGCTCCGCATTGCGTCTGCGCATGCGCAGAATGATATTCCTACCGCACACCCAACCCATCAGATGCCCCTTCACGAATGCTTCACTTTGATACCTCACTCGACCCCATTGGTCCACTAGGGGCTCCCCTAGCTCCAAAACGTCTATTTCCATACCCTTTGGCCACCGCGCATGCGCAGAATGCCGATATTTCAACCCAGCACCCAGCCCATCAGATGCCCCTTCACGAATGCTTCACTTTGATACCTCACTCGACCCCATTGGACCATTAGTGGCTCCCCTAGCTCCAAAACGTCTATTTTCATACCCTTCGGCCACCGCGCATGCGCAGAATGCCGATATTTCAACCCCACACCCAGCCCGTCAGATGCCCCTTCACGAATGCTTCAGTTTCATACCTCACTCGACCCAATCGGACCATTTTATCTAGGGACTACTTTTTCTCCGCGGAAGCTTTTTGCCGCGACCGCATCACCGCCAGGACCGCGGCAGAATACAAGGTCAAAGGTTGCCGGAACTATAGTGACCCACAGTTACCTCCCCCTAGATTGGAACTCTTCTGTGTTGGAGGTAGTTTCCACCATCGATCACATGATCGTCACGTGATCAAGTTCCTCCTCAATCCTCCCCCGGGGGAACAAAAAAGTAGGACAATACGACAGAATCCGTCTTTTATATACTACTTACGTTTGTTCAAGAACTGAATTATTTTGAGAAAAAGAACGGCGTTCGGTATCCTTTCCAACACTTCCTATTGCGTACACATCGCCATCCACAAGATGGCTTGCAGATCGTGCGTCTCCATTTTCACGATACTTTTATATACCGTAAACTGTTCGGTCTTAATCCGGCGGAGAACAGGCTCGAGAAACCTGATAAATTACAGGCTTTTCATACCACTTTTGAAACATATATTGTCTGGGCTTACATAAAATACACATAATAATCATCCAAGAGATGATGTAGATCTGTAATTTTGAAGAAGTATAGCACAGTACACGATTCGAAAATGGCGGGTTACGTTGGGGACTACTCGATATGACTTGAATCCCAAATTGACCTATCGGCCGTCAAAACGGGAGGGAAATCTGATAGGACTAAAAATTGAAATGGGAATCTTGCAAAATATTCGTCCACCAAATGGGGACTACTCAATGTGGCTTGTCTGCCTCGAAGCAAAATGGGAGAGAAATTTTACCGAACTGGCGTGGCTAAAAATTTCATTGGAGATGACTATCTAGCTACCTAAGGGGCACAACTCAACCTGGTGTATCCTATGCAGCGTAAATAAGTACGGGAAAGTCAAACTGACCAATCTAAATGTTCAAAAGAGGGAAAACGAGAGAGTAATCAATCTGACGGATCTGACAGGACCACAAATTCAGGAGTGAAACTTGGGGAATGATATTCTAGTCCCATTTCTAGTCATGCGCCCTTCTTGAAGGCTTGGAAATCAAGTTTACAATAAGCCAACTATACCACCTGCCCACCATATAGTCGCTGTTCAAGTTTCTAATTGATGAATAAATCAGAAATTTGCTCTCATAACCAGGGCATTCGGCAGATGTACAACACTTACCTCATCTATAATTATTAAAGAATAAATTCCCTTCGTGCGCTCTAAAATAATTAGATTAAAATTCAATCTATCGGGCTGAATTTAGTGACCAATCTTTTATTTGATTGAAAATATTCAATCTAATAGATTGAAAACGATAAAATGAATCTGTTGTAGACAGAAAATTCAATGTACTAGATTTAAATTTTCAATCTAATAGATGGAATATTCAAACGAATAGATTGGTCACTAATTCCAATCCAATGGATTGAATTTTTAATCAAATTATTTTAGAGAGTGGTTAGCCCAATTTTGACAAGATCCTTTTCATTCTTCGCCTGTTACAGTGTTGACCAATATTCATTTGTTACGCTGAAACCACAACTGACCATTTTTTTTCAATTTGGAATGACGCAGATGAGAAAATCACTAAAACAAGCGAATAATGGAGCGGATCTTGTCAAAACTGGACTGACCATGAAGGCAAAGTATTCAATAATAAATTCATATGAGGTAAGTGTTGTAGCACGGCCGAATAGTTTTAAATTTTATTTACCGGTATGAAATCGCGCAACCCCGTGTTACGCCAGTAGTACATAAAGCACGGTTCTGACCCATTTCGTGCATTAATTGGATGACATCGTGGAGACCGCGACCACAAATGGACCGCAAGTGACTTTTGTCTGTAGCGTGCGTGGTGTGGTGTTGAAGAGCATGTGGTGTAGAATAAGACTAGAGTGTTGTCCACGTTGAACAGTAACGTGGTGTTGAAGTGTGCACAGTCGAGGATTAGCAGAGAATGGCATTTTCGGGTGCGCATGGGCATGTTTGCCGATCTATGGGTCATCATTGGTCTAACTGTAGCGTACATGGTGTCGTATTGAAGCTCATTGGTGTAGAATATCCTCTGGGATGCTGTCTACATTGAGAACAAAGTTAACTAACAGACAAACGTATGGACGAACAAGCAGCAAAGCAAAATAATAGGCTTCTTGTTTGCCATGAGTTTGACGTATTATATGTCAAGTGTCACCACAATGCACATCCCTGGAGTTAGATGTATAGCCTCGATATAACGGTTTATGGTGATTTCCTGAATTTTGAGCAAAGTCAGTGACTTTGACCATTGTATCTCAAAGTGAATAGCATTCCTCCTTGACCCGTGGGTAAGGTATATCCCAAATTTGGTACCAATCCATAACCTGATGGAACTGGAGATATTGCACAGACAACAAAAGTTAAACTGGTGGACGGAACTCGCTATATCATCATATGACCGGAAAGACTAACACCCCCTCCCTCTCCTCGTATAATATGATTTTCAGATCAATCAGACATTTCCTAAAAGATTTCAAAATTGTGAATTGAAAAGAATAGACTGAAATCAGCCTGAAGATGGAAAATACCATGCCTGGCTTACATGCTTCAGATTAGTTAATCGATGTGAAACAAATGCTCAATTTATAGGCTATTATACTGACAAAGGAAAAGATTTATTATGCGGGCTTCGATTGGATAACACAATGCTATTTTATCGATGATAACTTTGTTTATTGCTCAGGTGCTGAAGTTTTGTTGGAGATACTTCAGACTTTCTAAGATTTGGGAAAGTTGCAAATGTATCTCCAGCGAAACATCAGCATCTGAGCAAATAAAAAATAGCTATGAGAAAGTTGGAAGTATCTCCAATGAAAAGAAGTTTCAATAAAATAGTGGCCTTGTGATATACACACTGACTTCTTTATGCCTATCACAGAGATGGGATTGGATGAACTGGACAATTATTTATACATGTATACTATTTAATGACTCAATTAAATATGCATACTCACAAAACTGAATAAACAAATACCCAATCACTGTGCAAACTATTATATACAAAATCTGGTTTTATTAGCATCATTTTTAAACATGATTATGTATTCAGTATTCACAGCAATAGGAGAGATATCCGGTAGTTGTTCATAACCTACTACATGTACAAGTCCCACATGGTCACAACTCATCTCATATGAATATTGAAAATGCACCATATTGCAATGACCATAATTTAATTGTATTGGATTCACACTGAACCTCGATTAAATACTTAACATATCTTTAATATTTGGTCAATTTATCCTGCTACACCAATTCCAAAATTTCTTGGAAAAAAAAACTAGAGCCTTAGGCACTCAAACGGGGCTATTTAAATGTAAACTAGGCTGTTGGAATAATTCCACTAACTCTTTGATGTTCCATCCCATGGCGAAGAGCCATACTTGTAGTCTCACACATTCCTCTCAACAAGGATCTCTAGTGCATTAGTGTAATTGTACACATATATATATTTTAAAAAAGTCACTTTTGACCGCTGGGACAGACATTTATTATGAAACCAACCTGATGAAATGATAAAATAATGTCTTCACTGCATGTTACCAATATTTGTAAAAATGTTCACTTTTTTCAGATAATAGAAAGCATATCCTTCAGCAGTAAATAACAATACGAAGCTGCGCATCTGAAAACCCCTCGGCTCTGGGTACATTCAAAATGTATTCAATTTGAACCAAGATGTCAGGAACACCAAGCAGTCAAGTCACAAATATACAGATTATCAAAAATTTTGCAATTAGGAATGACCTCCAAGGTTTCCGTCCAATCAGAGAAACCGGTATTCATTACAGTTTCTTGATGCATAAATGATGTATACCAAATTTTACATCGAGCATTCAGTATGTCGGCACCTCTTCCCACTTCCCTTATATGTGTTGTAATTTGAACGGTATCAGAGAACGAGATCATTAATGATTTTGTATAAATTAAAGATGCCCGCCCATGCTTCTCCCCACTCAGAGGAACTGATGTGGTTATTCATTGCAAGTCTCTTGATACATCGATGCTGTATACCAAGTTTGGTATAGAACACTTAAATGATATCAGAGATATATATCATTAAAGTTTTTGCATAAATTAAAGATAGCCCCCTAGGTTTTCGGTCAATCAGGTCCCGATTTAAAGTATCTGTATGCATCGATGATGTATACCAACTTTCATATAAAAAAACAGAGATATGTATTATTATCGATTTTGCATAAATTAAAGATGGCCTCCAGGATTTCCAGCTAATCAGAAAAGCCGGTTTGGTAATTCATTGAAAGTTGCTTGATGTATCGATGATATATACCAACTTTCATCTTGAACAGTTGAATGGTTTCCGAGATATGCATCATTATCCATTTTGCATAAAATTAAAGATGGCCACCAAGGTTTCCACCCAATCAGGTCCCAATTCAATAGGCTTCTGGTCCTTGACTAGGTAAATAAGCATACCAAATTTGGAATTCTTCAGTGGAACCGTTTTCCGGCTATCTCGCTCACGTACTGACGTACGGATGTACGAACAGACGGACGTACAAGACAATACCCCATGGCCAAAATTGTCCGAGGGGTAAAAATGAGTATTGAGATACAATGTAAAATCCTCATGGTTAGATGGACTGGAGCTATGCTGGGATGCATCGACTTAAAGCATCATATTATATACATGTTCCTCCTCCTGCCAGCACACCCCTAGTATATTACAGTTCTATTTGGTTATCTCCCCTGTCACCTTAGAGTTTCAAACACAGCGTGTCTGTGATATGCAGAGCTCTTTCTGTAGATCAGGCGGAAATGCTTGCAACATTCCATGAATATTTCAGAAGCAGAATGGAAAGAAAACATTTCTGAATACAGGGAAATTATTACGTAAATGATTTGACCACCACTGGATTTTAGAAACTTACCATAAAAAGATAATGCAGAGGGTCTTGAGGGGTAAGCTTAAATGGCGAAAATTCCAAACTGTAACTCAACACACATATTTCATGAAAATGTAAATGAATACAGGCAAAGTAAAATATCCCATTGTTTTCTACAATGAATTACACTTATACTGGTATTATTTAATACTAAATTACTGCCCAAACACGCTTTCTAATGAGAATGAGTTAGTCCCACAAAATCACTCAACATGCGCCTCTCAAAATCTGTGGTTTAGCAGACGACATATTTTGAGCACGAAAGTAGTGCCACTGGAAAATGAACAAAAACACGCATAAAATTAGATATATGGAAATATAACTTAAACATATCAGATCTGCAACTATACGCGAACATTAAAAACACAGAAACCTGGACACTCTAAAGAAGGAAGTTTCAGACCTCTTTCTGGTCGTGTAAGAACTCTATCTTTTGCTGTGTTAGCAAGACACAGAGACGGTGCTCAATTTTTTTCTGACTATAAGACAGGACCATTAGTCCCTACGGGTCTACATCGCCCCGTGAAAAAATTAGAAATGTGATCCAAATAAAACCAGCCAGTGGCACAATGTTGTAATATCATATAAATGGTCATGATCCAAGTATGCATGGGACATTTCTGTTTCTCTGTACTTGAACATTTTCATGCTACATTTAGTCACAAATTCGTTCGGAATAGACCATTAGGTCTTTGATTCGAGTTCATTTATCAAAGCTGAAAACTACTGTTCCACATAAAGGTTTGTTTGTTTTTTCTTGACAGGTTCAATTGGGAAGTTGGAAAAAATGACAAGAAAGTAGTAATTTACGCCATGTTTCACAATAATCATGATAAATTAGATAGAACAAATGCAACACTGGTACTGTAATGAGCAGTGTGACCAACGTCACAGGACCTATGAAGTAGGGTAGGCATTAGGACTGTGACGAGCATTGAACTCTCGGACCCCCCAAGTTGAAATCCTGCCTATATTAAGATAGGCACGGCCCAAGTCAGAATCACCAGTGATTTTCATCAAAAATCACCAGAACTTTTCATCAAAAGTAGGTCAGCTCAAAACTTGCTGGTAACAGTCCCCTAATGCACCTTCATGCCGAAAATCAAGGTTCTAATGTCAACGGTTCTCCTTATTTTGCCGACGAAAGGATTCAGATGGACTGACTGACTCATTACCAGACAATTTGTAAATGAGAGCTTACTTCGTAGGAAAATCTCAAACTAGTTCATATCATTCTAATACGCTATGCAACATGATACCTTCAAGTCCGTTTTATTCCTTCTGCCACAATGACAAATAATTTCTGATAGATTTTAATATAGGTCAAATTCAGATTAATTTGCTGGATAAATCTGACCACCTGTTGAATTTCCTATGAGAGATTAAATAGACCATATTCAACATATCTGTTTTAGTCCCATTTCATGAACTTCTGATTCCAATAAATGAGTACCGTAGTTATGTTTATACAGGCAATACTGAATCAGATCAGAGGTTCATAGACATCAATACATCAGTTATTTTCTTGCTGAATTTAATTTTGTCCAATCAATATTCAGTTTTTCTAGAAGTTTACCTGCATAATGTGTAATATTATAATACTTTACATAAGCATTTTTGCCAGAATTGAGTTTTTCATAAGTTTACTATGATTCTTAGCTTCTCTATTGAGTTTTTGAGTGAATGTAACAGCCTATTAACAGCTGTAAGATGTGACTTCTATGAACCCCTGTAGTTGTAACCTATCCTGCACAATTCACCCAGCCAAGATTATATCCTAGAAAGCCCTGATTCAAATGTGACATAGAACACTGTCAAATGTCCTGGCATGGATGCTGTGTTAACGTCACATTGGACTCGGATTATCTACAACATAAACCTTCGGTAATTTTTTTCTATATGAAACAGATTTTTGTGCATTATAATTTATTGACTTCATTAATATTTATTACAGCTCAAGGAGTTTTGCCTATATAAACATAACTACGCCATTTTTCCTGTGCCAGAAATTATTCTTCCGGTGATTGAATTGATAAACTAAGTCTTCATAAGAACAGTTGGTACCAGGATGTCCACCAATATCGGTTGAATAAACACACCATAGAAGCCTAATAGCCCAACTATTTAAACTAGACTCAATAAGGAACCTTTGAATATGGACACTTGGGTAAACTAACCAACCTCTAAATACTGTCATATGCATGGTTCCATTTCTTATATTTAAACTACATGTATTTTGAACCTGAATAAACCAGAACCCTGTCAAAAATCTTCCGACACTGTGATCTGATTCTAAGTAAGGTCCGTATACACAGGTTTCTCTGTATATTCTTCTTTCGTGTGTGGACTGTGCAAGAGTCTGGTGATGAAGGCAGTTTGATGAGTGCCAATGTCATCTAGCTACCTTAATATGATGTTACACACTTCTAGTTGATTTGCTTCTGATATGATATTATGAAATCAACTTGAACATTGCAGGCAAACGTTAAATTTCACAGGTAAATGCATAGTAGGAGATCGATTCAACAATCTACAGCTGCCAACGTATCATTGTCTCACACATATACATCTATATGCATATGTCTACATATATGAGGTTATTGGGTGAGACGATACTTACATCAGGTAACAGATCCTGGTGGTGGGGAACTATCCGCAACTCAAATGGCTGAATTACGTTTTTTTTTAATATGGTTTAATGTCACACTTAATGTTATTTCACTGATATGGTGACAGCCAGTTCGGATGGTGGAGAAAGCCGGAGTACCCTGAGAGAACCACCGCCCGTCAGCAAGTAACTGGCAATCTTTCACACATGCACCAGCTGGGCTCGAACCCATGGTAGTTCAGCAGTGTGAGGCTAGCGATCACCAGCGAAATGCCTTAGACCACTCAGCTACCAAGGGCCCTGACTGAATTATAAACTGCTGAATTATAAACTCTGTTGTCTAACATGTATAGATCTACATGCATATTTATGTATATATATGGAGATATGAGGTGGGGCGAGGTGAGATCCATTCCAGCCAAAGTGGCTGCACTAGAGATGTTATCAAATTGGTTGTGCTGCATAAACCTGTATACATTGTTGACTGGGGTAATATTTTGAAAGTCCTCTTGTACCTAGTCTCGAGAAGAAGAAAACATCCCAACCTCGCCTCACCTGCGAACACCCCCTCCAACTCCAGTTTGAAGGGGTGGCATGTGTGACAGAACCACAAGTCATTATAAATATGGAAGTCAGTCGTTTCCGAGGCTATCATTATTCAACGCTCACAGGCTCATCCTGGCAGCTTTCCCCACGTGATTGTGTTATTTCAAGGGAGATAACTCAGTAGATCAGTTGCTAGACCCACATTTCTTAGTCACTGCAACAATTTTTCTTGAGTTGCCATGGAAATGGGACGACCAGATTTACATCCTGAAAACCCCAAATCTTGTTTTCTCAGGTGGGGCATTAAGGGCAGCACTCAAACTAAGTCCTAGGACGGTCCTTGTATCTACAGGGTCTATCACGCCGTCGTCCCACAATCTGTGAAGAATACGAGAGGTAGTGGAGCATAAGAACTCTGAATAAATTAAATCACAGAATAAATTTTGTACTTAAAATATAGTGTAGCTCAACAGAACATTATGTGGCATCCAAAAAAAAACTATATTTAACATAATGTTAAGGATAAAAATTGCTAATGTGAGGTTAATGATGCTGTGGCATTTGCCTCAGAATGGCTGATTGCTACAGCTAATGGTAGGCTTGCACAATAGGTTCAGAAGACAGGCCTGCAAGTGGCTGAGCTAACAGAGAAAATATAGGAGAAAATTTGTCGAAATATAGGAATTTTCTTAAGAATAAGACAGGCCACTACTACATTGTATGTTCCAAACTTGGTAGTTTTCTGGTGTTTAATCAAATTATTTAGAGATTTTAAAATGTTTTCCTATTTGCCGAGCGAAGTACATGAATGTGTATTTTCCTCATGCCAATTTGACTCATTACAGAGCATTGGTGAAAGTTTTTATGAGAAAAAGTCAAAATATAGGAAATATAGGAGGTTTTAAGTAAAATATAGGAAAATATAGGAATGAATAAAAAAATAGAGGAAATATAGGAGGCACTTACAGGTCTGAGATGATCAACCAGAATTGCTAGTTCTATTAACTGATTCATTAAAATCAACAGGCAGGAAATAGCACATCACAGAAACTGATTGAATAAATTGGTATAGTGAAATTCTCCCATTGACAGGACTACAGAATACCAGCATATATATCATTATGGCTGTTCCAAAAAAAAGAACTTGGGATGGGGGTGGGAGAGATTGTTCAGTTCCATGAAACATGTGTGGTGGGTAGTGACAGTCATTTAACATCAGGAAAATAGGATAAATGGTATACGAGTGACTGGGGTAACTTAGAAAAGGAAGTCTTCCCCCCACCCCATATACCAGATTCTGGAACAGCCCTTATAGAAAGTACCAGAAATTAATCCTAGATATGTGGATTACCTAGCACTGGAGTAGTATGGACTTCCTTCAATCTCATATTTTTTTATTACTGGATCTTTCAGAGCCTTCTCTTCTTCTGCCGTCCACTGTAAATATGATAATACAAAATGTCAGTCTCAGTGTGAAGACATAACTCAATAGAAACAAATACCAGCACTATTAAACTATTATTGTTACGGTAAATCACTCTAATAATTCAATCACAGGAAGTGAAATTTTCCACCATAAAATCTGGGGATGATCAAATTAATTAGAATAGGACGTTGACAAAATGAACAAAAATCGAGTAGATAATACAGTGAGTGAGTGAATATGATTTAACGTCGCTTTCAACTATATTTCAGTCATATGACGTTGAGTCCTATTGGTAGATACTTCATGTGGGCAGCTTTGTGCAGCTGAAAAGGCTCAAGTCTAGACATATTGTTGTCCCCAGACTTGGCTATTGTATGCATTGTCTCAGTCTTCTTACATGGAGTTTGAACCGTACTATTCCTTTTCACCCCCGGGAACCCCACAGGTGCCTCACTTAGACGCCTCTTACGACAAGCTCTCTGAGGAGCTGGGGCTTATTCTTACCATGACCATCCATCATTATTTCGGTGATTTTAAAGAGTGATCAAATTAATTAAAACAGCTGATTGAATTTTGAATGAATCATTAGAGGAATTAACGTACAGTCTAGCCTCACTATAAGGTACCTCGATATGGCGGTGATACTGATATACATGATATAAGGCGGGTGCTATAGTGTCCCCCAAGGGCGAGTGAGTGAATATAATTTAACGTCGCTTTCAACTATATTTCAGTCATATAATAAATTTCCTTTTCAGATCCGGGAACCCCGTGGGTGCCTCAGTTAGTCGCCTCTTACGACAAGCTGTCGGAGGAGCTGAGGCCTATTCTTACCATGACCTGCGGTGTGCACAACAACATCCCAGGTCAATCCCCGGAAGCCCCACAGGGCTAGTGTCCCCCAAATTAATAAATGCATATTATTTCATCCCTCTTATAAGGCTGAAGATCTATAAGGTGGTTCAAATTTGGTCCTCCAATAACAGCGTTATAGTGAGGTTACACTGCATATATTTTGAAAAGTAGCTCCATATATTTATATGTAATTATCCAACCGGCAACCCCAAGGGTAACAACATTTCTTACAATTAGGCTACACCAGTTTTAGTTTTTGTTTCACGGGCAGAGTTGACATTATTTTGGACAGGGCCAGTTGAGCAGATACTCATATACCTACAGGAAGAAAGGGATGAACTTTAAAAGTTGAGTTTTGTTTTTATTAACGCCTCCAACCTTGAAAAAAAAAATACAAAATGCCAGTGAAACAAAAAAATAAAATTGGTCTGGCCTGATAATGGAACAGTTCCACTTTCTTACATTATTTCATTATTAAATGTAAAAGGATATTACAATGAGCACTTTTGACATGTCATCTGTCATATCTATCACTGAACAGAAGTCATGGAAGTGAAGTGAGCAATCAACACTGTCTATCTAACCTTCAATTTTCAAATTTTCTTTTCACATGCATCAAAATTGAAATTTGAGCTTCCTTTATGAATTTTTACTTTGTATTTCGTTTTTGCTTTTACAAGATCAGGAATCAAAAATTGAAATTAGACCATTCTCATGTATTTTCAAATTCCATTTTCAAATTTTTTTCCACAACTTTCAATGAACTGTAACTAAATTTAGCTAAATGTTAGGAAAGTAGATCTTGGAATTTTCCAGTTCTCCAAGATCTGTAAGGTGCAATTTGGACAACCCAAAATTGTGACTATTTGGGGGAAAATTTGGCAATACTTGCAATTTTAATTTCCTGATAGCACGTCAAAAAGGCATCTGAAATAAAACCAGAGCGAAAATCTCCCAAATTTCAGCTTTTTTTTTTTGCATTTAGAGTGAGTGGATATGATTTAACGTCGCTTTCAACTATATTTCAGTCATATCACAACATTGGGTCCTATTCCTCTTCACACCCGGGAACCACACGGATGGGGTCCTATTCCTTTTCAAATGTGGGAAACCCATGGGTGCCTCAGTTAGTCGCCTCTTATGACAAGCTCTCTGAGGGGCTATTCTTACCATGACCTGCTGTGTGCACAACGACATTCCAGGTCAATCCCCGGAAGCCCCACGGGACATTTAAAGTCAAATTATCCTTGGCCTGTTCTGTAAGTGACCTCTTGTGACCAAAACTGATCATCACTCAAATATGTAGTCCGTTATGTTGCACTTACAGGTTTACCCTCCCGTTGTCGTTGTTCCTGAGTGATCTGTGCTAGCACTCCCGCTGCTTGTTCCCCGCCCATCACGGAGATCCGAGCATTAGGCCACATGTACAGGAATCGGGGTCTGCAGGGCGAAAATGTCAGACAAGCTTCAAGTAGCAAAACATGATGGAAAATACATACACATAGCATCTATATTAGGTTGACATTCAAATTATTTATATCAGCTGTCAACTTATCAATTCTCAGCAATTTTGATGAAAATTTTTATTGGCTGATAATTTCTATGACTGTGAAAAGACTCAACAAAACATGGCCTAAAAGCTGGTCGACTGGGATTGACAGAAAAGAATGTAGAAATAGATCAACTTCTGAGCTGTACACCACATAACATATTTAATGCACAAGCTTTCGACTTTTTTGTAGTACTAAGTCGAAAGCTTGTGCATTAAATATGTTTACGTGGAGTACAGCTCAAGAGTTTGTCTATTTCTATAAACAACGAACCCATGTATGAGTCTAAAACCGTATATCAGAAAAGAATGTTTTTAGCCATGAACATCAGGACACTAATAAATTTTGATTTGTGGGAAGGGGGGGGGGAGAGATATCACACTCAAGGTTATTTCACTCATATATGGTGACAGCTAGTTTAAATTGTTGAGCAAAAACGGCCTTTTTTATCTCCATTTTAGAGAGCGGGATTGCCCTAACCTGGTTGCGTTGCTGTGAATGACAGTTATTTCCTTACCCATAAGCCCTCCCACACATCCCATAATTCCCAGCACCATATGATCCACCAATTATCACAGTTAGTTTGGGCACTTTAGCGCATGCTACAGCCGTCACCATCTTGGCCCCATTTTTCGCAATACCTCCAGCCTCTGCTTCCCGGCCAACCATAAAACCTGCAGATTGGATGTGGACAATTACAATAATTCACAGATACAAAAAATATTTATTTTCGATAACATATATGTCAGTTTACCTCAAGTTTTAATTCGAATCACCAATGGGATCCGATGCAGAGTGCTTTTGATTGGTTGACCACTTTAGCGACATGTAGAAATTTGTCCATTTCTGTTGCCAACAGGCATCACATGTGTTGGTTTTGATGGCTCTGCAATGAAATGTAAATCTCCAGTTCTATCAAGAAATGTTCACCTGTTTGATCAAGCAGGTACATGGATGGGAGCGGACAAGTATCTAGGTTATTCAAATGACCTTTTTGAACACAGAAATTACTGCAATATTTCTCTCCCTCCGATACTGAAGAGTGATACATGGAGGGGAGATAAGGCATACATGCAAGCCCCAACCGTTCATCACAAGCTATTGACTAATTGGGCTTCTAGGACGGTTAGCGAAGTCGGTTGTCATCATAAAGGTTCTAAGTTCGAGCTCACTCAGAATCATTACAGGCACTTAAAAGGGGCTCTAGAACAGAACTGGGGTGATATCATATATAAATCAAAGATATGAACACAGCTGTGAGCAAAAATTGACTTGCTCTGTGAAGACACTATTTCTCAGAAGAGGCTCAATGTGAACGAAAATCATGATTTGTTACGTATTTGGATGAACTACGAGGGAGTAAGAATCTTTCGAGTAGTTTATCAGATGGATTCGGACTTTACCGCTTATATTCAGACTTTACCCATAATATTCAGACTTACCCATTATATTCAGACTTACCCATTATATTCAGACTTACCCATTACATTCAGACGTATCCCATTATATCCAGACTTACCCATTATATTCAGACTTACCCATTATATTCAGACTTATCCATTATATTCAGACTTTACCCATTATATTCAGACTTTGCCCGTTATATTCAGACTTTACACGTTATATTCAGACTTTACCCGTTATATTCAGACTTTACCCGAAATATTCACTTACCCGTTGTATTCAGACTTTACCCATTATATTCAGACTTACCTGTTATATTCCGACTTACCCATTATATTCAGACTTTACCCATTATATTCAGACTTACCTGTTATATTCAGACTTACCCATTATATTCAGACTTACCGGTTATATTCAGACTTACCCATTATATTCAGACTTACCCGTTATATTCAGACTTAATCCATTATATTCAGACTTACCCGTTATATTCAGACTTACCCATTATATTCAGACTTACCTGTTATATTCAGATTTACCCATTATATTCAGACTTACCCGTTATATTCAGACTTTACCCGAAATATTCAGACTTTACCCATTATATTCAGACTTACCTGTTATATTCAGACTTACCCATTATATTCACTTACCCGTTATATTCAGACTTACCCGTTATATTTAGACTTAATCCGTTATATTCAGACTTACCCGTTATATTCAGACTTTACCCGTTATATTCAGACTTAATCCATTATATTCAGACTTATCCGTTATATTCAGACTTACCTGTTATATTCAGACTTTGCTCATTATATTCAGACTTTTCCTGTTATATTCAGACTTACCCATTATATTCAGACTTTACCCGTTATATTCAGACTTACCCATTATATTCAGACTGTACCCGTTATATTCAGACTTGCCCATTATATTCAGACTTTACCCGTTATATTCAGACTTACCCGTTATATTCAGACTTACCTGTTATATTCAGACTTCGCTCATTATATTCAGACTTTTCCTGTTATTTTCAGACTTTACCCGTTATTTTCAGACTTACCCATTATATTCAGACTTTACCCGTTATATTCAGACTTACCCGTTATATTCAAACTTTACCCGTTATATTCAGACTTACCCATTATATTCAGACTTACCCATTATATTCAGACTTACCCATTATATTCAGACTTTACCCGTTATATTCAGACTTACCCATTATATTCAGACTTACCCATTATATTCAGACTTACCTGTTATATTCAGACTTACCCATTATATTCAGACTTACCCATTATATTCAGACTTTACCCGTTATATTCAGACTTACCCATTATATTCAGACTTATCCATTATATTCAGACTTACCCGTTATATTAAGACTTTACCCGTTATATTCAGACTTGCCCATTATATTCAGACTTTACCCGTTATATTCAGACTTACCCGCTATATTCAGACTTACCCATTATATTCAGACTTACCCATTATATTCAGACTTTACCCGTCATATTCAGACTTACCTGTTATATTTTGTAGAAATATCAGAGGAATCCCTCTTTGACAGCATAACTCAATGAAATGAGTCACCTGAAAATAGAAGATAACATTTTAAGGACATTCTTCACCATAACGCCATGCAGATATTCAGATTGTCTCCCTCTGATTGCACGCATTGACATTGTGTGACGAAATAAACACCTCAACAAAAGTAAGTTCCCCCCTAAACATTGGCTAATATGTTCTAAGATAGTTACGCGATTGTAACGAGATTTCTCACAGAGTATCAGTTTGACCATCGCAACAATCAGTGAAAATGATTACCCTGCAGGTGGCGCTATGCCTGAATGCGCCTGGATTCAATGCAAGACGGTCGCATTTCAAAAATTGCAAAACAGATTATCAAAGACAGATTTTATTCAATCATGAACAAGTCCTAACAGGTGGAGCAAAGACAGTGCTATCCAATCACACGGTTTGACCAGAGCAACAATCGGTGAAAAAGATTGCCCTGTGCATGGTGCTATGCCTGAATGGACATGCATTGAATGTAACTCGGTAGCATTTCCATAAATTGCAAAGCAGATTATCAAAGACAGATTTGATTAAATAGCTAACAAATCCTAACCGCTAAAGCAAAGACAATGCTATCCAATCCCACGGTTTGACCAGAGCAGCAATCAGTGAATATGATTACCGTGTAGGTGGTGCTATGCCTTAATCCTGTCAGGCCTGGAGGGCCATTATAGCCCCTCTTACCAAACTTTCTCTCCTATCTCTGGAGCAACAACAAAATAAAAGCAGACTTTTTAGTTTGTCATATTGGGGTCAGTTTGAACGTACATTGTATTTGCATATCCCCCGAACAGAGGATTATGGGTAAATCCAAGATGGCGGCCATGTGAGGTACCAGAAAAGTGATGTTTTCATCATTTTTCTTCAAACGTTCTGCTTTTCCTCGCGAAAAAGTGGGTGAAAATGATTTTATTTCACACTGGGCTATTATTTACTAATTTATCATGCAGTTTTTTTGCAAAAAATACATAAATAAAAAATTCGAAAAATCTGACCAAAAAAAAATCGACCAAAAATGCCTTTTTGAAAATGACGTCACTGTCACGTCATCAAATGTTTGCATCATGCTCTGGTAGAGCAACTACATGTAAAAAGTCCGCTTTTATTTTGTTGTTGCTCCGGAGATAGGAGAGAAAGTTTGGTAGAAGGGGCTATAATGGCCCTCCAGGCCTGACAGGGTTAAGGCATAGCACCACCTACACGGTAATCATATTCACCGATTGCTGCTCTGGTCAAACCGTGTGATTGGATAGGACGGTCTTGCTCTACCGGTTAGCATTTGATCGTTATTGAATAAGATCTGTTTTTAATAATCTGTTTTGCAATTTATGGAAATGCTACCGTCTTGCATTCAATGCATGCTCATTCAGGCATAGCACCACGTACATGGTAATCTTTTTCATCGATTGTTGCTCTGGTCAAATCGTGTGATCGGATATCACCGTTTTTTGCTCTACCGGTTAGGATTTGTTCGTTACTGAATAAAATCTGTCTTTAATAATCTGTTTTGCAATTTATGGAAATGCTACTGTCTTACATTCAATGCATGCTCATTCAGGCATAGCACCACGTAAAGGGTAATCATTTTCACCGATTGTTGCTCTAGTCAAACCGTGTGATTGGATATCACTGTCCTTGCTCTAACTGTTAGGATGTGTTCGTGATTGAATAAAATCTGTCTTTGATAATCTGTTTTGCAATTTTTGAAATGCGACCGTCTTGCATTGAATTCATGTTCATTCAGGCATAGCACCACCTACAGGGTAATCATTTTCACTGATTGTTGCGCTGGTCACACTAATGTTCTGTGAGAAATTTCGTTACAATCGCATAAATATCTTAGAAAATATTAACCAATGTTTAGGGGGGAACTTACTTTTGTTGAGGTGTTTAGTTGCAAAATATGAATTATCTCCCTTGAATCTGATTTTCTGCCATTTTTTTATTGGGACTGTGATGGGTTATTCAGAAAGTAAAATGAGTTGGTGACCCCATGGTTTTTAACTTATTGATTGAGCAGACAAATATGTCTAACTATTCTGGAAGTATTAAACAATTCTGACATTTGGAACATCTAAATAAATCAAATATTCTTGATTATTGGAAAGGAATAATTTGGCTACCACAGTTTGATGATTCCCTAGAATACATGGAACTGAGTTTGATTTGGTCCAGTATGAAATGTAAAGACCTGTGTGTGCATAAACAAGCAGCCAGAGGATGCTAGGTCCCCCGCCGAAATGGCAGCAATATTTTTTAGCATTGTTGGTCTCAGGGGATATACATGAGGGAGGCAACTGCTGCTTCATAGGCGTTGGATGTGGAAGGGTCTTTCTGCCTTCCCAAGTTTTAAGATCAACTCAGAACGATTGACTGAAAGTTGATTGCTTCTGTGATATAGTTTCCATGCAGTGAAGCACCGAGAAGCATCCCCAAGTGACATCTCAAGGCATTATCTGCAAACCAAATTTGACGAGAAGCTGAAGGCATCAACCTGTTGCCCGGAAACCAAATTTTAAATTTGCCACCAGTTGTCGCCACCTGTAGGTGCAAGTGAGCGAAATGCAATCCCAAGCATCATCTCATGGCATGGTAGCCTACATGTATTAGCCTATAGTATCTTCTACAGGGGGCCAATGATCAGCTGATGCAGCAACAACAGCATTTTCCCAGTTAGACGGCAGATTTTGAAATCAAAAACGAGGCCGCGCTATGTCATCAGTCAACTGAGACAGTCGCGTGGTTGTGTATGAAGATTGGGGTGGGTCTTATCTAATAGTGATCCAATGAAAATGCTCGTATTAGTTTAAATGGCGGGGTCGAATGACCAATCACTGAACGGGAGACAGCTGGAACAGTACGTTGACACTGTCTGTTAATACAGGGGGCGTCGGAAGCAAATTCAAAGTGGTACGGCCACTATCATTGCACTTTAGGTGAGGATCCAGGGGCCGCCCAGGCCCCAGATGCTCCTGGGGTCTAGATCGCCGAAGAAGCGTTCTGAGCGATTTCTGGCGTCAATCAAAATCACTCTGCATTGAAGTGTATTTTTAGTTCTTTCCTAACCCTTTTACCATGAAAACGCAATCGATGGTTTTCTGCGATGCTGAATTACAAAAAATTGTGTATAGTATAGTACTTTATCCTAGGCACATCGTGTAGAAGTAACCGAGATGATGCATCGATAATGTATACCAAATTTTACATTGAGCATTTGAACAGTGTCAGAGATAGAGATCATTAATGATTTTACATAAATTAAAGATGGTTGCCCATCCTTCCCATCACTCAGAGGAACTAATGTGGTTATTCATTAATGCAAGTCTCTTCATACATCGATGCTGTAAATCAAGTTTCGTATAGAACATTTGAATGGTATCAGAGATAAACATCATTAAAGATTTTGAATAAATTAAAGATGGCCGCCAAGATTTCCGCCCAATCAGAGAAACCAGATCTGTCATTCATCATAAGTCTCTTGATGCATCAATGATGTATACCAAATTTTACACTGAGCACTCCAACGGAATCAGATATAGAGATCATTAATGATTTTGCCTAAATTAAAGATGGCCACCAAGGTTTTCAGTCAATCAGGTCCCGATTCAAAGTATCCGGATGTATCGATGATATATACCAACCTTCATATAAAACAATTGAATGGTAACCGAGATATGTAGGCTATCATTATCGATTTCGCATGAATTAAAGATGGCCTCCAGGGTTCCCAGCTAATCAGAAAAGCCTGTTTGGTAATTCGTTGAAAGTTGCTTGATGTATCGATGATGTATGTCAAATTTCGTATTGAACAGTTAAATGGTTTCCGAGATATGGATCATTATCCATTTTGCATGAAATTAAAGATGGCTGCTAAGGTTCCCACCCAATCAGGTCCCAATTCTATAGGCTTCTGGTCCTTGACAAGGTAAATAAGCATACCAAATTTGGAATTCATCAGCGGAACAGTTTTCCGGCTATCTCGCTCACGAACGGACGTACGGACAGACGGACGTACAAGATGATGACAATACCCCATGGCCAAAATTGGCCGAGGGGTAAAAACATGGGTCTGTGCCTGATAAATTTTAAGCCTTTTGGGGTTGCAACTCATTCATAGAAAGCTCCCTGTACATGAACAACTGCACTGACAACTGCATGCCATCATCTGTCAGTCTGAAGACCGGCAAGGTTGAATTCAGTTCAATTCAGGAAATTTATCATATGCACAGTGTGCACCCAAACATTAGGAACACACTTGTAATTAATATAGTAATATACATGTGTGGACACAAATGATTCATGCAGAAGCTTCAGGGTAAATCATATGATGTGCAATACAATTATTTGTTAGCAAAATTGAAGGAAATGTTGTCCTTCGTTTAAGATGACACAAAATTCAAAAATCAGGGATTCAGTACTGCGGGGATTTCCCCGCCAGTTATTTCACATTATACTTCTGAAATAAAATATGGTTCATGCAAAAGCTTTAGGGTAAATCATATGATGTGGAATAGAATGATTTCATATAGCAAAATTGAAGGCCCATTTTGACTGGAACGGACAAGAAGAAGAGAAACTCAGTGGTGCCACCTTCAGGCAGATGTTGCTGAAATGCAATACGGACTGGCGTCCTGTTGCAAGGAATGCGTATTCCGAATTTCGGAATAATCCAACACAGCATTAGGAAGTTATCGCTTCGAACAGATGTACACGGGAAAAAAATCTATTTTGACCCAGTGGCGCCACCTTCAGGCCGATGTTGCTGAAATGCAATACGGACTGGCCTCTTGTCGCAAGGAATGTGAATGCTGAATTTCGGAAGAATCCAACAGAGCGTTAGGAAGTTATCGCTTCGAACAGACATGCACGGACGTACACGAACATCCACGGACTCAAAGAAGCAAGAACCAGTGGCGCTACCTTCAGGCAGATGTTGCTGAAATGTAATACGGACTGGCGTCTTGTCACAAGGAATCCGTATTCTAATTTTGGAAGAATCCAACAAAACTTTAGGAAGTTATCACTTCGAACAGACATGCACGGACGTACACGGACATCCACGGATGCAAAGAAGCAAGAACTAGTGGCACCACCTTCAGGCAGATGTTGCTGAAATGCAATACGGACTGGCCTCTTGTCGCAAAGAATGCGAATGCTGAATTTCGGAAGAATCCAACAAAGCGTTAGGAAGTTATCGCTTCGAACAGACATGCACGGACGTACACGAACATCCACGGACACAAAGTAGTAAGAACCAGTGGCGCCACCTTCAGGCAGATGTTGCTGAGATGTAATACAGACTGGCATCTTGTCGCAAGGTATGCATATTCCGAATTTCGGAAGAATCCAACAAAGCGTTAGGAAGTTATCACTTCGAACAGACGTACACGGACATTCACGGATACGAAGAAGCAAGAACTAGTGGCGCCACCTTCAAGCAGATGTTGCTGAAATGCAATACGGACTGGTGTCTTGTCGCAAGGAATGCGTATGCCGAATTTCGGAAGAATCCAACTAAGCGTTAGAAAGTTATCGCTTCGAACAGACATGCACGGACGTACACGGACATCCACATACGCAAAGAAGCAAGAACTAGTGGCGCCACCTTCAGGCAGATGTTGCTGAAATGCAATACGGACTGGCGTCTTGCCGCAAGGAATGCATATTCCGAATTTCGAAAGAATCCAACAAAGCGTTAGGAAGTTATCGCTTCGAACAGACATGGACGGACATCCACGGACACAAAGAAGCAAGAACCATTTTAAAGTCCCCGGCCGCGTTGCGGCGGGGGACAACAAAGCCCATTGGGTGATGAGCGACATTTTTCAGAAAAAAATTGTACAATTTAATTTTTACATTTTACATTTCGCATTTTTACATTTATGAGGCAATACAAGCTTAAAAGTGAGTGCAATGACATGATAATGTTTTCCTCAAAATATATTTATATCTCCCCAAGGTCTGTATCACCACATTTGTGTAATCAGAGTATTTTGTTACCATATTAACTATAACTTGCCTCAACATTATTTCACATATTATACAGGTATATTATACATGAAGTAGGTCTACACACATATCAAGATTATATTGTGTACACATACCTTCAATGCCGAGTCTGAGAAGAGGACTCCATTATTGCCTATAATACCTACAGGGTAACCCCATAACCTCCCAAAACCTGCCAAATATATTGAAATGTTTAAGTGTCATTGTATCCCACAAATACGAGAAATTCGTTAACCGATCGATGATCGATGAACATGAAGAAGGATCTGAAATCCAAGATGGTGGACTCATCCTGTATACAGGGCATTATGGGTATCAGCAGCCCCCCCCCCCTCCTCCTCTAACCATGGCCATAATAAATACTTCAGATTTTTTTTGCAACACATGTGAGGAGTATGGCTCGAAATGATTAAACACAATACATGCAATAGTCATATTTACTTGTAAGATTTCAGTATTGGGTTAGGTACACAAAAATCCTTGTATTTTCCATTGAAGAACTCTAATAAAAAGAATCAGATTATGTTATCGAAAGCCTAGCCTTGATCCCTCAAGAGAATGTAATAACCAGAATTTGATCGTGACAAAATATGTACAGGTCAGTCAAATTGGAACTGTTTCTGACCCATCACCATTGACATACGTAGTATGAATTTGGAGTGCCTAGACGTAATCCCCTTAATGAGATCACCAATACCAGAATCTGCATTTGATAAAATAGGTCAAGGTCAAAATAGGGCACTCATTTTCAGTAAGCTTCAGATATCACCTGTTGCATATGTTATATGAATTTGGAAAGTCTGACAATAGTCTGACAAGAGATGGACAGACAGAGAGATGGACCATGCAGATAATACCCTTTTGCCAAAATTTTCTGAGGAGTAAAAATCAATAGGCTTCTACTTTGCCATCACAATACACATCTCTGAACTGTACTTATAGCATAAACATAGCTCTTTATCATCTATCGACGGGCATAGAAAAATTGGAAAATGTGCATGTGTCCCTCTCCAACTATGGAAGACTGAATGATTTTGAGAGAGAATAAATTGGCTGTCAGCGGGAATCGAATCCACGACCACGGCTTATCACGCAGATGCTCTACCGACTGACTATGGCGGCCCATAGGTATTACACCCGTGGATTGTCCCTGTGATGACCAACCTTCTCTCTCAGTGCTGCAATGTGCGCAACTGGCTTTTTTATGAAGAAATGATATTTGGTATGGCGTATAGCCTGCCACTGAGCATATATACATATGGAATGATATGGAATGATTTTTGAGAGAAAGAATGAATTGGTCGTCAGCGGGATTCAAATCCACGACCCCGGATTATTGCGCTGATGCTCCAACGACTGAGCTATGACGGCCCATAGGTATTACACCTGTATATTGTCACTGTGATGATCAATCTATGGAAGATTGCACAGACAGTCCATTTAATAATCACACAGTGTGAGCTTGATCCACATATGGAGGATGCAGGCTGCAGAAATATGGAAATAACAATCTCATACCTGTTACAACTGTTTCACCGTACATCTTTTTGAACTCGTCAAATCTGCTACCATCTACCGTCCTAGCTATAACCTGCAATTACAATACATGATACATTTTTATAATAAAATGGTAAGGATTAAATTCATCATATTATTAATTGTAAACTGAAAGAAGCCAAATAAAATAACAACAGAAAGGGATATTATAATTGTACGTTCAGTTGAGGTCACATGCCGGACTACAGGTTGCTCTCACACTATAATTAGAAGACAGAATCAAGAGACTGAGTACACACACCTGCTGGAATTCAAAATTCCAGGCCTTTTACAGGATTTTTCAGGTCCTAAATTGAAAATATTCCAGGCACAATTTCAGCCACCAGAGTCTCTTCCGCCTTGTACCAGATCCTGAATCTTTGGATTCCACGTCATGACTTCAAAATACTCTCTTTCAAACAAAAACAAGTACGGTAATTCCCCTAATAATTCAATCACAGGAAGTTCACTTTTCAACTCTGTTATTCAAACACAGAGAGAAAGTAACATTCCTATTCTTCATTCAAATTGAAGAAAAGTCATATAATGACAAAATGTGACACTTAGTAGCTGGTGCAATGAAGAATACTTCCAGATATATGCCATTTTTGCTTCACTTCCGGTGATCAAATTATTAGGGGAATTCACGGCCCCGATTGGGTGTTAAATTCCCTTAATGATCACCCACATGGCCCCACAGCTATCCTGACAAAGTTCCATGTCCTGTCAACCAATGACAACATATACACCTACATAGAGTATATAACATGTATGTTTTATGTTCCGGGCCCCCCATTGGGTATCAGCGTTCGAAATGGCGGCCTGCTATTGGCTAAAAGCAGGCCAAAATTTTGACAAAGCAGGCGATGTGGAAAATGACCTGCTAAGAAAAAAAATCTCGACCGAAACAGGTTGGGAAAAATACCTTGATCGAGGTATTATACCTTTATCGGGGTATTATACTTCGATCGAGGTATAGGCCTATACCTCGATTGGGGTATAGGGCTATGTCAACTTCAGTTTTTGTCAATTTATGGAAAATGTGGACATCCACACATACCCTGGACTGTATGGATCTTTCAACAACATCTGTGGCTTCATTGTTCCACGATTTTCACAGCAACTTATTGCTTCGTTTTATGCGACTAATCAATCAAATTAGCCACTCTAATATTTCAAAAATGAAACATGGCTTCAAATGACATATTCGGTGAAATTTATTATGTAAATGAAAATGGCATGTGATGGCATACTTCCATCTCAAAGTCATATCCATGTTGCATGAATGTAGATGCATTGACTGATGAATAAATTTGATTAAATTGTCTGATGCAATGCACAATCTCCTAGCAGGCATACACATGGCAGGGTCATAATACCCAGAGCAGAGGTCTGTTTTTTATGTGCACATGCTAGCAGTTTAGATTATGTATCGGTCAGTTAATCTTGATGTTCATTCTCTCTTGCATTGCCTACAACACATGCACCAACTACTTACAGGCCAATTGAATAGGAAGAGTCGTTTATTCGTGCAGCATAAACCAAAACAACCAGTCATTGAAATGCTAAACACAACAAGTGACTTAAAACAAGTGACTTGAATGATAATTTGTACGGAGTTATTATCCTATTTATCTGTCTACCTGGCATTAAAAACCAGAGAGAAAACCATAAAATGGCCAAAAAACTCTGGAAAAGCTTTAGACAGACTTTTAACTTCTATATATATACATCATGTGTTTGTCCCAAACATCTTACACAAACTTTCAACTTATATATGGAGATATATACACAATGATCACTTTATAAAGGAGTTCAATGGCAGCATCAAGTAACTGACTTTGATCATCCCCGTAATGTTTATTCGAAAAGAAAATTTTTGCGTGCTGCACGTCTGAAAAGCGAACTCTAGAATGGCCCTCGCCCCCGAACCTCGTGGCGAATAGCCACGCCACTTGGCCACGCCTACTCCGCTCGCCCCCTGGCGGCAATTTCCACTACGCATGAACATTAGTTTATGGCCTTCACGCTGTGCCAGCATAAACTACATGTTCATTCTCTCTTGCATTGCCTACAACACATGCACCAACTACTTGCCTACAACACATGCACCAACTACTTACAGGCCAATTGAATAGGAAGAGTCGTTTATTCGTGCAGCATAAACCAAAACAACCAGTCATTGAAATGCTAGACAAAAAGTAGGGGAATTAAAGATCAAGCTTTTTTGAAACTTCTAAACGGTCCCTCAAACTCTCTTCTATATACATATCTTTGGCGCTATCAGTTTTCCAGCGACCATGTCTCTTGAGAGATACACCATTAACTCCCCTTGATGCTGCCCTAGACGCTCCCCCGGCGCGTAGCGAATGAAGCCCATAATTCCCTTTTTCCACACTGTTCAATTTTCCTACTATGTTCTCTTTACATGTTGTGTAACTAATAGGCTTGCTCTTGCTAATCAGACCTTGTTTTAGTTTTGTTTTAACTATTGGCCTGAATAAAAAATTATCAGAGTCCAGTTCAACACATGCAATTCTACTTTTCGAGCCAAGACACCGGACATGTAGGATTTCCAGACCTTGTAATCACAACTTCTGAGCCTTTCCGCAGCTGATCTGTTTTGCTTTTAGGGATCATAATTTGTACATGATCAGAAGCGATGTGTACATCATTACATCTGATTTGAGACAACTCGTTGAATCTCAAAAAACCACCAAAACCTAGAAGGGCCATGGTTATGTCCCTAACGTCCTTCAAGTCCACAGAGTCACTGAACTTGTCACACAGCTCCCGAAGATGAGAAACTTTGGCAATGTCTTTCTTGTTCGAAACTGGTTTTGACAAACATCGCTTCGCGGATTCAAACAGGTTTTTTACGAAGTCATTATCGGTTGGCGATGGCTCGTTTGCCATAGTATGATACCATTTCACACTGTACATGATAGCATTTACGCTACTCATACTAGTACCGTTGTTTATGAGTCTGCAGACAAAAAATGAGAACTGTAAAGGGTCTGCCGGTAAAACGTTGAATGTTTTGCTGTGTGCGAAGCTAACCCACTTCTGGAAGGCAGAATCGTAAGCCTTTCCAGTCGACTGCGCTCGTGAAGCTTTTGACAGGCTGGGCATCTGTTTAAACAAGTCCCCCAGCTCTGGATCACCCCGACTGATCTCCAGTAGCTGATTCCATGTCCTAGTTTTGGTTATCCCCATCACTGAAAAGATAAAAAAGTTAATGGTGTTATTGCATCATATAATAACCTGTATGGTCTGTATTAAGTAGTCTAGAACTCGTCTTCTCCACCAATCAATACCTTCCTATGATATTGTCCAGCTATCCAATAGCTATTATGCTGCTGCATATGTTTCACCATCCAATGACAATTTTGTGCTCCCATAGCAACCTGTTATCTATTGGCTGTTCCTATCAGCCTAGTACAAGTGTGTTGTACCTGAACATACGTGCTGAAAAAACGTCCCATGTTTTACCATGCACATTTGCAAACCGTGCACTGATATGGTGCTGTACAAAAATACTTGGACTGTAACACAGATCTATCTCCTGTGTGATGCTCTATCCTAAGAGCCAACATTCTGAATGTTAACTGTTTCCCATTGAACAGATCATTTTTTGCTTTTCCTTTCCCCACTAGGCCTGGTACATTGGGTAACATACACCAATCTTTGACCGCCTTAAATAGATGTGTACCATCCGGTGCTATTTCCACCCAGTATGGTGCTGATCTCCATAGAGGAACAATCAGTGTACCTTTACCTTTGCTCTCACGTAAGATTTTCAAGGCACGAGAGACTAGCCGCGGTGGTGGTAACATCCAATTATTCTCATCTGGACTCCACCGTAGAGTTAATGAATCTACACCCTCTGTATTTGGGCACCAATATCTAGAGTTGAATCTTGTACATGTAGAGTTATAATCCGTTGCAAATCTGTCTATGGTATGTGGGCCCCACTTTGCATTTAGGTATTGAAAAATCCCCTGATTAATACTCCAGTCTTCATTATCAATAATCCTACTGTACATATCAGCCTTCTGGTTGTCTTCCCGTGGAATCCACTGAGCTTCCAATACTACATTTCTTTCTCGACAGAATTTATCAACCTCCAGGGCTAGAGCTTGAAGATCTGATTTTGTGCTCCCTTTCTCTAATATGCTACATACGTTCATGTTGTCTGTAAACCACTTAACAGACTGATCTGTTACGAAATTTGTTAACCCTTCCAGTGCTAGGGAAACTGCTTTAAGCTCTCTCCATGTAGAACTTTTCTTAGATTCCTCCTCTGACCACATGCCCTGTGCAATAATCGTCTTGTCTTGTCCGTCATGTACTATATATGCCCCATATTCGGTAACAGAAGCATCTGAAAAAGCTATCTGTGTAGCCTTCGAACAGTGTGACCAAGGTATCCCGTTCAAATTTGAAATATTCTGAAGCCAAAAAATCAATTCCCCTTCTGCCTCAGGCGAGAGAATTATAGGACCATCCCACGTCACCCTGGTTTCTATACAGTAATATAGGTATCTGGACTTCAACTGAACTTGTTTCCCAACTCCATGTGACATAGTAACTGACCAGTTACATCTGCTAGCCTTCTAGCTGTGATGAACCCAGATTTCTCTTTGTCCTCAAGTATGTTTTCTATAGTGGTTTGAAGTTTCAGGACTCTCTTGTCTGAAATGGAAATCTTATCCCCACTAAGGTCGATTTTATGCCCGAGCCATTCCTGTTGTGGTGCTGGGGTCCAAACACATTTTTCCTCGCTGCTAATAAAGCCAAAATCAGACAAGTCTTTGCGTACTATTTGACTTTCTATTAAACCCTGTTGTTTGTTCTTGCTCCCAACGATGCCATCGTCTATGTACATGATTGCACGGATGCCTTTGCCTCGCCAATGTGCTATCATTGGCCTGGTTAACTTTGTATATATAAATGGTCCGGTTGACAAACCGAACGGCAAGACGTTAAAAATGAAGTACTTAGTCTTTCCATCCATGATCCAACTAAAACCCAGGTAAGTTCTGTGACTGGGTGCTATCTCTACGTGATGATAAGCCGATTTAATATCGAACGTGAACAAGTGGTCCCCGGAATTATACATTTCCTTTGCTGTCGTGATATCTTCCATTTTGAATTTGTCCTTGAAAACGAATAGGTTAACATGTCTACAGTCTAATATAAGCCTACATTTACCCTCTCTTTCAGATACAGTCAAAGGATTAACCACATATGGAGGGTCCCAAACTTCTGAGATACACCTCTTTTCAACCAGCTTAGAAATCTCATTCGAAACAAAGTCGTAATGATTCAAAGAAGACTTGTTATTGCTAGAAACCTTTGGAGTTGGGGTCTCTTTAAATGGAATTTGGTAGCCATGTTGGATAATATCTAGGACTGTGCTATTAACCCCAGCTTCTATCCATTTAGTGGCGTGATCACGCAGCCTTCCACGTGGTGAAATGACTGGAGTCACGTGTTGTGGGGAAGCAATGCTTCGTACCGATTGATCATTCTCTAATACATTGTTACTTTTACTAGCTGTTGACTGGCTAAACTCTGGGTTAATCGGTGCCGAGGTACTCGGTTGACCTTCATTTACATCAACAAGATACATTGTGTCGAAAATTGTTTCTTCCTGCGGTTCATTTGTTTCCATTTGTAAACCCGTCTTATTTGTTAATAAATCAGAGTTTTCCAGGGCGCATTCACTGTTGTTAATGCAATTATCAAATGACTGACTATAATCATAAATTTCCTCAGTTTGATCAATAAAAGAAAATCTACTTATCTGATCCATCGCCCTAAGCGTTCCCATAGCGGCCCTCTCCTGTTGCACCTTTGGACAGGAAGAACGGTAATGATCCAATTTTCCGCATGCGAAACAAGCTCCCCTTCCTCTTGTCGCGGCTTGAGCTTGATTTACCGGCACCGTCTGTACGACGCCCATTGTTACCGGAGATTGCACCGTCTGTGCAGACGAGTAGTTGTAAGCTCCCCGGTGATAACCAAAACCTCGTGAACGTCCTTTCCACCCGGCTCCGCGTCCACGTTGTTGACGTTTCATCTTCGCCGCGGCCCTGTTCTCACTTTTTCGAATCCGGTTTTCGTCCTCGCTATCCGATGCGAGATCGTCCTGAACGTACTCCTCCACGATCCGCCATCCGTATTCACTCTTATCAGCCATTAAAATGTGTTTTTGTCTGTCTTTAATTTCTTTCATACCACCGTTGAGTTTTTCGATCGCATCCTCGTTGTTTCCGTCGTCGATTGCGCCGCGTGCCTCTTCCATACTCTGCAGAATGTTGTTATTGAATCGGTACTGATGATCGTTGCCTTTCTTCTTAAATATGTAGGACTTGTCCACAGATGTCTTGAGCTTCTTGATCTCAGAAACTTGCTCCGAGGCGGCGCGTTTTTGTGTATGAATGATATCTTTCCTCATAACTTCCATCCTGGTTTGCATCATTGTATCTAGTTGACCTAACAAACTCGAAGTCGTCTGTTGCATCGCCTTAGAGACTTCCGAACCTATCATATCCGATAAAACTATAGTGGTCTGTCCTGTCTTTTCGCCTGCTTCTCTGCTCTCCGCCATGTCGAAGATCGAGCGCTAAAATTTTTGCGTGCTGCACGTCTGAAAAGCGAACTCTAGAATGGCCCTCGCCCCCGAACCTCGTGGCGAATAGCCACGCCACTTGGCCACGCCTACTCCGCTCGCCCCTTGGCGGCAATTTCCACTACGCATGAACATTAGTTTATGGCCTTCACGCTGTGCCAGCATAAACTACATTTATTAACTAGGCATTGCCTCTCAGATCCTGCAATTTGCGCATGACCTTGATATGGAAGTATGCCACCCCATGCTTTTTTCATTTACAGAATAAATTTCACCGAATATGTCATTTGTAGCCATGTTTCATTTTTGAAATATTGAAGTGGCTAATTTGAGTGATTAGTCGCATAAAACGAAGCAATACGTTGCCGTGAAAATCATGGAATAATGAAGGAATGGATGCTGTTGAAAGATTCATGCAGTCCGGCATGTGTGTGAATGTCCACATTTTCCATAAATATATAAAAACTGAAGTTGACATAGCCCTATACCCCAATCAAGGTATAGGCTAATACCTCGATCAAGGTATAATACCCCGATCAAGGTATAATACCTCGATCAAGGTATTTTCCCCAACCTGCGAAAGTAGCAGGCCATAATTTTCCTGGCCATTCCTTAGTTTCCTACCTATATATAATTTTGTTTCCGTTGCACACAACGTAAATTGAATTCTTCGTGGGCGATATCATCGTACAAATACTCCACTAAAAAATAAAATCTGCAGAACAAGGCAGCGGTCGAAATAACGCCTGCCTACCTACCGCCGCCGGCAAGTGAATTTTTCCCGTGACAAGTTGCAAAAAAATCTATCTGTCGCATGCGGAAAGTAGGATTTCATCCAGTAAAAACGATAAAATGCGATCAATTTTCGTAAATACCTTTTAGGAGTCTAGATCTATCTGAAGCAACGGACAATCCAAGAAATAATCCATTGAAAATTTATTCCAAGCCGATCTTTGGCCATTGTTGTTGGATTTCTCTGTCAACATTTCCCGCGCCAATTTCACTTCCGGTTGCTGCGCGTCAATTCATGCGCGGTGGTCCGGTGCATGCAAAAGTCGGACCTGTTACGAAACGGAATCGGACTATCTGTTGTTTTTTTTCCAGTTGGTACCGATGGTAAATAATATTGTTGGCCTCTTTTCCTGGGCTTCTATTCACAAGCTGAAGTTTTTCTAAGCAGACATTTCAGTTAATTGATAATTCCAACGGGACTCTGGTGGCTGATTCTAATTTATTGCAATCAGCAATTTACAAGGGGAGACTTTTGATAAATATAAGTATATATAGTCCACATGATTCAGTCAACAAGGCTTTTGCAGTTCTAATTGCAGAAATTAGGGGAAATAGTTGTCTTTGACATATCAAAGTTGACATCAACTTTCCATTGGTGCTCAGTTTTAAAGAACATGTGTGCCAAATAAAAAAATTAATAATAATAAATATAAAAAACGCCCACCTCATTTTTAGTTGGACAGTCAGCGAAGTTTTAGTGGAGACAGTAATACCACATACATAAAACTTCTTTTTTATTGCAATGTCTTAAAGCAGTCAAATAATTAATAATTACAGAATTCAGCATCATCATAATTTCCTCCCAAGGTCATGAGAAGCTAAAGATTAATTAACAGAGGCCTTATTGGTGGATTTGCACATGTAGAAAAAAAAATAGCTGTCCAACTTCATAAATAGCAGGTGATGTTAGATTTGACCTGCGATTTTTTTTTCGATGGAAAAAAATAGCAGGTCATCACAAATTTCCTAATTCGGACCCTGGGTATAAACTGCTCTTTTTGTTTTTTTCCTTCTGTATGACATTTTCCCAGACCTCATAGCTAGCTTGGTGACATTACTAGGGCCCACTGCCAAAAACAAAATCTTGGCCCCCAATGAAATAAGACGCTCTTTTTTTTTGTTTTAGATTACCCTCGTTGACCTCAATGCTGTTAGGGAGAAGTTTCATGACCTTTCTACTAAATCTGTGGCTGTATGGTGGACACAAACAAACAGATGGTTTCGTAATTATGGTGAGATGATAACTGTTAATTCGGAATCCTGTGTTGTAGCATTCTGCTGAAAGTGAAGAATGAATAGATATGAGCTGTCCATCAACACTGTTGACTGACAGGAATTATCTTTTCAACAGCAATTTGCAACACTGTTTATACCTTGTAGCTACTTCTGGGAATTGACACATGTGGGGGGGGGGGGATTTGGCTTAATGTCACACTCAAGTTTGTTTCACTCATATGGTGACAGACAGTTTGGTTGGTGGAGGAAGCCAGAGTACCCGGAGAGAACCAGTAACTGACAAACTTCCACACATGGCCCAGCTGGGTTCAAACCCTTGTCGGTTCAGCGGTGTGAGGCTAGCGGTCACCAGCGATGTGCCTTAGACCACTCAGCCACCGAGGGCCCTTGGACACATCTGGTCATATTTTTCATCAAATTATGCAAAGTCATATTTAGGCCTGAATTTATATCAAAGTACAAAATTCTCACAGCCCTTATGGGAAATCCTCTAATAATTCAATCACAGGAAGTGAAATTTCCCACCATAAAATCATGGGGTGATCAAATATATTAGAACAGAAAGTTGATAAAAAAAAGGTCGAAAATCATGCAGATAATCCATTATATTTTGACCTCAAAATTCAGGGTGATTGAATTATAATAGGGTGATTGATTTTTTCTAGGATGATTGAATTCTAATAGGGTGATTGAATTATAATAGGGTGATTGATTTTTTCTAGGATGATTGAATTCTAATAGGGTGATTGAATTCTAATAGGGTGATTGAATAGTTAGAGGAACTACCGTAATCACATTTGCAAAACCTTTTTAGCAGGTCCGCATGAAAAACATGAGGGTGAGACTCAGAAAACCCCTCGGCTTCCCCCAAGCATATGAGAAATATGCTGAGGATGTGCAACATATTATGGCTCCACTAATTATCCAGAAATTTTCTTTTTAGAGAATATCATCAATTCTGCAGATGTAATAGCTACATTCAAGAATATATATATCACAAAATCATATCTAGATTAATACACAAAAAAAGGTCACAACTCTGTAAAATAAGGGCAGAGACGGCTTGTAGAATACAACAATATAAATAAGTTTCCAAAATATAGTAGCTAAATCGAACACAGTTCTGCAGATATAGTTGGTTGCATTCAAGCATATAGGACAGAAATAGAAATACATTTTTCTGTAAAGGGGCATAACTGTGGAAAATAAGGGCCAAGGAGAGCCACTTTCGATAGGCGTCTGACTTAGCACTAGATAAATAAGTGTTCGAAATGTGGTGGTTGTGTCTCAAGTGGTTTTGCCTTGAATGCGGTAATGGACGGACAGACAGACATGGCGACGACAATACCCCAAGGCCAAAATCAAAAATCATACCTCTCGCACATCAAAGGTTTTCTTCAAGTTACCCCCCACAATACCATATAGTTCATCTGCTGGGTGAAGGGGTTCCTCTGGAACCTCCACTGTAACCTACAAACACATTTACATTAAAATCAATTGTGGACATAAATAATCTGGTTGATATTGAAGGAAACGGAGATGTATTATGTGTACAGTCAGCGCTGATTACAGGCCTGCAAGTGGCTCACAGTGCAAATATAGGAGGAAATTTGCCAAAATATAGGAGAAATATAGGAAAATATTGGAAATAAAGGAGTGTAAAGACAGGTCACTACTACATTGTATGTTTCAAACTTGGTAGATTTCTGGTGTTCAATCAAATTATTTCCACTGAATGCGGTGAATGAGAAGATCCGTTTTACTGTTTGGTTCAACCAAGAGATATTGAAATGTTTTGCTATTTGCCGAGTGAAGCGAGGCAATTTTTTTTTCCTGAAATGTATTTCCTCATACCAATTTGACTCATTTCAGAGCACTGGTGAAAGTTTTCATGGGAAAGAGTCAAAATATAGGAAATATAAGAGGTTTTGAATAAAATGTAGGAAAATATAGGAATGACTCAAAAATATACGAAATGTAGGAGGCACTTGAAGGCCTGTGATAACTTACATGTGGTGTTTTCTGGTAGTTAAGGTTACTGATCACTCGCCGGGCCAGATGTAAGGCGTGTTGATCATCCTGGGCGTAATGGTCCGTCACACCGGATTTACTGTGGTAGAGAAAGGGTTAACATGTGAATGGTCTGTCACACCAGATTTACTGTGGCAGAAAAAGGGTTAACATGTAAATGGTTCATACCAGCAGATTTACTGTGGCAGAGAAAGGGTTAACAATAGGTCAGTCACACTGGATTTATTGAGGCAGAGGGGTTGACATGTAGTAGTCCATCACACCAGATTTACTGTGGCAGAGAAAGGGTTAACATTTAAATGGTCCATGACAGCAGATTTACTGTGGCAGAGAAAGGGTTAACAATGGGTCAGTCACTCTGGATTTATTAGGGCAGAGAGGGTTGACATGTAATAGTCCATTACACGAGTCATGCCAGATTTACTGTGGCAAAGAACATGAAGAGAGGGTTAACATGTCAATGGTCTGTCACACCAGATTTACTGTGGCAGAGAAAGGGTTAATGAAAGCATCCAAGGCTGCTAAAAAACAGGAAAGGAATTGGTCCTGTTCAATATATTTCTGATGTGTCTCTCGTTGCATACGTGATGTGAATTTGTGAAGCTTAGCTCTAATTATTGAAGAGACTTCATCAATACTGTAAAGAAAGTCTGGGCAAATGAGAGTTGCATATGTGGTACCAGTGGACGATGGAAACAATTTTGTTGAGGCGTTCAACTGTTATCACAATTGTTTGACAACCCAATGGAATTACCTTTCCCCGATAAAGAACACAACACCGAAGATTAAAAATTGTATATTATCTGAACTAAACAAGATAACATTTTGGTAGTAACCCTACAATATTGCCGAGGTCGGTGTCCGCATCATAGTGAACATTGTTGCCCAGGAAGCAGATCGGCTTTCATTCATGGTTTATGTATTCATGCACACAGCAACCTGCAGTCAAAGCTCAATGACATTGTTATTGTATACATGTACAAGAATGAAGTCACTGAATCTGATTCATATTCATAATTTATCTGTGTGGCAATTGACAACCAGAAAATAATATAAGTAGCCTATAGGTCTTCTTCAAGATTACACGTATGCCTACCGGTACATCGAATAATTATTTTAAAATCCATTCAGCAATTGCACACAGAAAAAATACCCTTACGTTACTAAAAATTTCAATCACAGACACAGAAACCCATTATTAACATCAAAAAATAAATTTACCTCCACCGCCTGGCCCAAACGGAAAATTATTTTGTCAACTTCAACAGGTCAGAGCAAAGCACTAAGTGGGGTATATATCCAATCTAATTAAAATTAAATCCTAACTGCTTCCCCATTTGGATATGTCGCTGTTATGATCTAACCGGCTTGCAGTAAGGCGCGTGTTGACCGATCCCGAGAGGTTTTCATAGTGCTTTGAAGGGAACGTAATGACAAGTGCTTTCTGGTTGGCTCAGCAGAAGCACACGCCAAGCTGTGGGGGAATCTTCTGATGTTGCCGCCCACCTGCCAGGTTGGCTCCATAATGCGGGGTAGAATTATGGACTCGTCCTTGACGTAACCTTGAGTTAACGCAGAGTCCATGAACCTATCCCCCCTGCCCGACTCAAGTAAAGTAGTTAAAATGCGGTCGTGATGTCATAAGACTATTAAATATTCATGAGCTGGGCGCTCCGAACACAAAATTTAATTGAAATCAGTAAGATCCTACATAGCGACATATACGATTGGGGAGCATTGATAGGATATTCATTTATTAAGATTGGGTATATATCCCACCTAAGATATTAAATCAAAGTTTGGATATTGAAATATATCCTAATTGGGATATTTTCACCGATTTTCATACTAAACGGCAATGTTGGATTTCGGCATCAAAACTACCAAAAACAAGATAGAATCTACTTCACAAAACTGACAATACGATTGTATAATTTTGCTGACCTTTTCTCGTCGACATTATTCTCTGTGCAATTGCAATTACATGCAATACTTTTTGATGTTGTTGTTGCAGTATACTTCCCATCAATAACCACTGTTGTATGTCTTTAAACGAACAGAAGAACTACTAGCACAATATGCCAGCTTGAAAATATGGAAGTATGAAAAAAATATTCAAATTGCGATATTTTATCCCAATTGGGGTATATATCTCAGTTAGTCCTTTTCCCTGACCTGTTCAACGAGCTGCCATTACGGATATGGTAAGAATCAAGAACATTACTTTTGCTGGATGACAAATGATGCAGGACGATAAGATCAGTCAATTTGAAAATTGCAGTAAAAAGGATGTTTTCGCTTGATGAAATAAATCAAGTTTTCCTTGCAAGAAATGTTTTCAAACTTAGCACACAAAACGGCGGCTTTCAGTCATGCCATGTGCATGCTTTCAGTCATGCAGTAGCGCGAAAACTTTCAATATTCATTAATATTAACAAGTGTGCGCCGGGAAACAAGTAATGAATTTAGTGACGAGTATAAAACGTTTTACACACCTCGATCTGTCCGAATGTCACACTCGCACAGTGTCAAAATTCTCCAGTCGACTGATGGAACGAAAACGAAACTGCCTCCTCGTCTCTCCTTTTCAAACTCTCTCACCGGGACTGCACTATAATTTTGGCAGTGCGGTTCAGCCGATCTTAAAACATGACGTCTTTTCGTAAATTCGGTGTATTTCATTGGCTATCAGAACCGAAGATGAAGTGGGCATATTCCGTGACTACGACCTGTGCCATATTGATCAGTTTACAGACAAAACACAATCTTTCGAAGAAAATCTCTCAAGATATCAGCAGAAGTGTTGTCCAGGAAACGCATTCGACATATTCTTCAATATCTGCACCTAGAAACGGCTCGTCGTGAGATTAATTCAGAGAAATTATTCGAAACTAGGTCGAACTACTTCATAGCGCATTCAATAAACGGAGTGACGCGGAACTTTCAGTCATTCTCTCATTTTGCGCAGGGGTGTTGTAATGAAAACCATATCGCTTGGATAGATCGCACCCCTGAAATTACCCATAAGCCAGTTCACCTAGCATTGCAAGAAACAGGGAAACTTCC